>CBVK0103756280.1:0-18128 GCA_900067695.1 Picea abies
TCCTTTCTGATGCCCGATCAAAAAATATTGATGAGGAGTCTGGGTCGTCAGTTGGGTCTCTCTAAATACCTCCAAAATCATCAGGACCATCCATCTATAGATTTTCTATATGCATACATTCCAACAATTTCGACTAGTTAATAGATTTCATGTCAGTATCTCGATCAAACCACATGTACTAGAATATTATATCTTTGTCTCCACTGGGATCGACGATTTGAACATGTGTAAGTTTTTAAAATCCTCTAATGAGTAGAATTCCTGACTCCTGATCTTAAATGTTGTTGCACGCCAATCAACGACAGTTTGAAATCCCTGATAGACAATTCCAAAGTCCCTTCACGTTGTTGATTCTCTCATCACATTTACTTGTAAGGCTGACACATGCGATGTAAGAAATAAATAAAGATCTATAGTAGCTTTTCTATACTAAAGGGTGATGAGTTCAGGTGTGAGGGCATAACTAATATTTCTTTAAATGTATTTGTGAACAATTTCATAATTCATGAAGAATTGTTTAATTGTTTCACGATAACTCACATTTTATCCAATTTCACCTATGGATTCAGTTCTGTTATATTTATTGTAAATCTCGGGACTGGTGAGTACTTGACCTAGGAAAATATTCACGCGCATGTATTTGTGATAATTTCCTCTAAAAGTCTATTGATAAAAGAGATATTGAGTTAAGTTGTTGTATTGCAGGAAATATTCCACCCTAATGACTAGTAACTTGCCAATCACTGAAGACCCCGAAGGTAGGAAATGAGAAAGTCGGAGAGGCATCCATCTCGACTACTAAGAATTTGGAGTTTTTCTCAAAGGCGGAGTTGGATTTGGTGGTTAAAATTTCACAGAAGAAGACAGTGAGCCCACCTCTGCTTTTCAAAGATACAGACAATAACATGACATATAAGGTAACTATGCCCTCCTGGATTTCTTTATACAAGAAAATTCATTATGAATATTTCCTAAAATTCATGCCTCATAGCGACCCGGAAGTGAGGGAGTTGGATGACCAAATGTTCCAGAACATCATGCATTCTTCATTATATATGGAGGTGGCTAGGGCCCTTATTTTACCATGTGTGGAAACTCTAGAATGGATCATCCATCATGCCAACGCAGAGAAATACTTGATAAATAACAAATAGGGAGAGTGTATTGACATCTTCTTGCTAATAGAAGTAGGCACATACTAAAAAATTAAAGACGTCGAAGTTAGGTTGAACAAGGATTTTGTTGTGGTGTTCTATGAATGCCATAATACCAGTCTATTTCCAGCATCATGGTGGAGGGAAGACAATAAATTTTTTAATTGGGCCTCAGGGTGGTACAACACGATGAACCTTCAAGAAACTTACATTCTCTTGATGGCCCTAATATGTCGTCTATACGGGGAAAAGGATTTCTCCAAGTTCTCCGAGTCTTGGATGCCTTTGGATTATACAATAGCTATATCTGGAAGCATCTTCAACTGGGGAGAAAATATTTCTAAGCAATTGAGCACCAGAATAGAGGAATCTCATAATAAAAAAACCAGATAAACCCCTACATTATAGATGGCATATTATCTCCTAGATACGATATGTGCTAGGAATGTATTACCAAGTTTGAGCTTAAGCTGGAATATCTATGAATTGTTGGTACATGTTTATTTCAACATCCTATGGGAGAACATGTATAAAATCTCAACCTCTATAATATGAGATGGATTTATAGCTCGAGTGTAGTCACTGATATTTAAACAAGACTTCCCAAGGCTCTCAAAAGTAGCAAGGAAAGTGATATCCAAGATTGGGCATTGGTATCTAGAGGAAAGAAGCTCATATATCATAATTTTTGGATCCACTGGTGCAACACACTTGTTGCCAATCTATGTGCTCGATAAACTAGTGTTTGGGGGAATTTACTCCCATACCATATTGTAATGGTTCAATGCTTCTTTGGTAAAATAAATGAAAAGGGTATTTATCCCCTATGGGTTTTATGTAGGTTACCATTTTGTGAAGGACACTACACAGGCCAGACAAGAAGATTAGAGCCAAAAGGAGTACAAGTTTTTTACTGGGGGATACAAGAAACATGACTCTAGTAAACTGGTCGTTGAGCATACTAATCAGGTGATATCCCATTGGCCATATGCACACGATGATTTTTAGGGGAAAATATTCACGGAGAATGCCTTGGACTCGGATCAAGTATTACAAAGAAAATAAAAATCGGACCTAGTCAGGTTCATGGCCTTGCTTGGGGATGAACAATTAGACTTTTTAGAGAAAATAATTGAGGTAGTGGCACAAGCGCAACATGAAGGTTCATAACAGACAACAAAAAATTCAGAGGCACAAAGAATATTAGAATAAGAAGAAAGAATGATTCAACTACAAAGGGAGACAGTCATAGCACCAGAAATAACATCCGTGGTAATAACCCCAGTCACGCTCAGAGAAGAAGGGGATATAGAAAACCATGGAAATACCTCAATTAGGGAATAAAATAAATAAAAGAGTTCAGAGAGAACACCTACAGGAGAACCAAAAGTTGAGCCAACAACTAAAATTTCAACAAATCCATCGGGCTTGAGGGGAGTGGATCCTAATATTGTTGATTTGATCATGGTATACAATAGTGATGTAGAGGAGGTGTATCCTACAATTTCTATTTTGAATGAGGCAGTAACAAGGATGTTGGACATGCGATTACCCCAAGGATGACAACCTTTGGACACAAAGGAAAGTATGAATAAAACTAAAGGCCATATCACCTCTTCAAATTGAACCTCATAGACACCAGATAGAGGGGAAGGTTTTAACAAAGGCCAGGATGAGCCAAGAGATAGAGAGAAAACATAAACTCTAAGGAATAAATATGTTGATGGTAGAAATATTGACATCAAAAAGAATGAAACAGAAGGAAAATGGGAAGAACAAGGGAACCTAAATGCTGATAATTCATCAGGAGGTAATGCTAGCAAAGGAGTGGTTGATGAAGAGTTGGAGAGTAACAAAATATATGAAAATATCTATATAGGACCGTCAACACATTATACACTGCCAAGATCAACTACTTCGGTAGAAACCACAACAGAAGGGGTCACAGAAAATACCTCCAACATTGAACACATTTGAGATTCACCCATTAAGCTAGCAGCCGAAAAGGGTAAGGAGGCAGTGCTTGAGGATTTTCATAAAAGAAGAATATTAGTAAATTCCCTCTCATGGGGTGACCAGCCGATTCCAGAGCCTGTAGATGAGGTGGTTGATGTCCAATCTATATATTATGAAAGAAAGAGGTAGGTGGTGGTAAGAAGGTCAGGAAAGAAGATCAGACTCACTCTGGACAATGCAATGTTAATTACCACGGAAGATACCCTGTTGAATGCTAAGTAGTCTAAGGTGAGAAAACTATTGGGAGCAGGCATGGATATATCTAGTTCCACCATGGATAGGGTAAGAGAGAATGAGTGTGAAGTTGGCTCTATGAGAGATGAGTTAGTGAAACTTAGGCATCAAGTGGAATATTACCACGACACCACATAGGCAATTAGATTCATGAGAGTTGAGCTCAAATAGATCTATAGTCAATTTAAGTCTGAAAGAGAAATGTTTATGACCTGGATAATTAGCTATTAGGAGGAAACGTTGATGGGAATCATATATTACAAATACATGATGAAATGGTCCAAGAAATCTCATCACGTTTTAGAACAAATTGAGTACATCAAGAAATCCATAAAGGTCGAGGAGCAAAGGAACATTGCATCAGGATGCTCACAAACGAGAGATTGGTTAGGTTCAAAACAACAATAGAGTATTGGGTACAATTGGTGATTGAGTTAGGTTCAAAACAACAATAGAGTATTGGGTACAATTGGTGATTGAGCCACATTAGAAAATGCAAGAAATATGGGAATAATGTCTTAGGAATTGGAACAACATCAATCCAAAGATGCCAAACCTTCGATTCCCACAATTCAACACACCCTGTGACTTTTTCAACCTGCACGTGATAGTCTAACAGTTCTAGGAGCTCGATGCTAAATTTGAAGTGGAAGTTCAGGATATATGAATACTTGAAAAGGGACAAGTTAAGATATTCACCAATGGACTGATCAGGGTAGCATGGGTCCTGTGGGATCTAGGCTCTAAGGTGAACACATTCAAATACTAGGTGATGGAAATGAAGTATAAAATCAGCATGTCGATGGAGCAACATCAATTCCCATATTTTCATACATATGAGGATGTATTCTCCCGGTGGTCTGAGTATGACAGAGCGAACCCTTTGAGATGACGGAAGCTAACTGATAGCTTCCACGTGGACACACTCCACTTTATATTTTGTTTTCTTTTGTTAAGTGAACATTGTTGTTAATTTTCCACTTTATATTTTGTTTTCTTTTGTTAAGTGAACATTGTTGTTAATTTTTTGCATGATATTTTTGTATAAATAAAGAGGTCAACCTTGTTTTGAAGGATCGACGGTTTTGTGTAATAGATTATAGTTAGATGAAAAACCATTTTGGATTTTAATATTGAAGCTCATCTTGAGCCGAAGACAAATTTCTTCCAAAGTTTGTGGATTAGCGTAGTCTATGGATTGTTATGCATATAGTTGTCTACTCTGAGCTATTTAGTAAGATTGTAAATGTGTTTAAGCTATATTAAATGATTATGATTGTTGAATGAATATTGGTATAAATTTTGACAATGTTTTAAAATAAGTTGTGTTATACTGTGATCAAAATTATTTCCAGCTACTTGTTATTGGCGCATACGATTCCCTTTCTTAGATGATATTTGTTGTTTTATTAATAGAAAAATATCATTGTTTAATATAGATTGGAAAGAAATATCATTTGCATGTTGTTGGTAAAGGTTAACCCGCACTCAACCTTCTTCTGAATTTAGTTATTGAATACTTCCTAAATAAACTAATAACAAAATGAGTCTAGAAGATCCATTCTTAGACCCAAAATAAATCCCATCGAAACTTTCCAGATTGTTCGTCCATAGAATCATGCTACCTTAAATAGGGGAGAGTCTAATTGGGCATCGTCTCTGGGCATGATTCCTACTGTTGAGTTAAAGGTAATTTTGACCCCTCAATAGAATTGGTGCTAGAAGGAGGGCCTGATTGAATGCATGGTTGGTCAAAATAGTTCTTTCAATTGAAACTTACCTCAAAAAACCTATAGATTCAAAACAACCCACACGCATGGCTAGTCCTTCTTAGGATAGCCTTAATATTGAAGGTACCCCTACTACCCGTGAGTCACCACACGCTAAATACTACTCGTACCTTCAGCCAAAAATTTGTTGTGTGATTCCTCACGAAAAAATCAACACATTTAGGAGGATTACCAGAGCATATGCTCATCAAATATGAGCACTTCCATTAGCCTTGTTTCTTCCTTGCAGGAAACAAACTTCCATACTATAAGTGGATACCCCGGATCACACCTTTTTTCCATAGGGTTGAAGATATAGTAGATTTCTCCTTAACTGAAATCGACCATCCCCTTAGTTTTATTCATGAAACCACTATTGTCACCCCACCATCAAGTACACACTCTGATATTGAAAGTTATGGATCCAAAGAAGCCGAATCCAACTTAGAGGAATCAAATAATGGGTCAGACTAAATGGAAAATAACAATGAAGAAATCCTAGAAGGTAATGATCAATCTTCCAACAACCAACCATGGCTAGCTAGGGATGCCCTAGCCATACCAGGATGATTACACCATTTGCCTAGGCACCCAGAGAAACTTCTCCCAAAATATGATCTTGAGACCTCCAGGTTGCCCAAAGATCACATCAAGAAATTCATATTGGCAATAATATTGATGAATTTCCAGCATGAGGATGTATTGTGCAGATTGTTCCCTCACATTTTCGAGAACGCAGCTTCGACATGGTATTTCAATCTCTCGGACGGATCCATTAATAGATGGATGGAATTTTAGAAGGAATTTCTGGATAATTTTGCTGAAGAGACAACTATCGGGGCCTTAATGGCTCAACTTTTTGTTTCCACCATGGGTCCCAAAGATAAGGTCAAAGAATTTAATCAAAGATTCACAACAATCCTTAAAAAATTTCAACCTGATGTTAAACCTACCCAAGAACTGCAAATTGAGGAATATGCTAATGCATTACCAACCTCCGTCTCTATGTTCGTTAAGAGGGCTACTAAAATTACTTAGGTTGAGAATTTTGAGGAAGCCAAAATTATTGAATTTCAAATGAAAGGCTACAAAAATAGCCAAATCTCCTTGTCGAAGAAGGAAACACAACAACCACCCATGAGGGGAATCTTACTAAAACGACCACCAAGTAAATCAACTGAACAAAGCATTGAAAAGGATAACGTTGACTTGGAATGTTTACAAAGGATGGTTAAGAAACTATCTAACAAAATTATAGACATGAAAAGGAACTCATGGGAAGGCACATCAAACCTTAGACCCTACAAACCGTTTTGTAGAAGACCTCCATTGTTTATATCCATAGAACCCCCACCTTCTAACTTGAACATCTATTTAGGGGAAGTGGACTTTGATTCTTACTGTAATTACCATCAATAACATCATTTAGAAAAGGACTACCCTCAATGGGTTAATGCCATGAAATTATTGTCCAACCATTTCCTGGATGGTTGTGCTCTAACTGTACAACCCAATGACCAAACATCAAATACTGTAGAATATGAGGTTAATGAGCCACCCAAGAAAACAAATATGGTTATGTGGGATGGCAACCATACATAATATTATGATATCCCTCTAGAAGAAGAGGAACTACATGAATTTGTAACAGTCAAAATTAGGAGCAAAGGACCCATCATGCAAAATCAACATGTCATAGCACAAGCTCCTAAGAGGTACAAGAAACAATTATCCTCGGCTCAACCGACCCAACCACTTATTCCTTCCCCAAAGTTCCAGGTTCACAAAACAACAAAAATAGAATATAATGTGGTAGAAGACTTGAAAAAGTTGAAAGCCAACATTTTTGTAATTGACTTATGCATAATTCCTCGGCAGAAGGATCTACTGCTACAATCCTTGGAAGAGGATGACAAGTTCATGTTAAATCCTAACCCAAATCCAAGCTCCAAGAAAGGAAACTCTAGAGAATATAGAAGGCCTAATGTGAATACAGTGTCTACCAATAACAAACCTTGGTCAACTGTCCCACCATCTTTTTTAACCTTCGAAATCTACAAAAGAAATCTGCACAATTGTTTAGTTGAATCTGGTGCTTCTTTGAATGTCATGCCTCTGTCAATATGTAATAAGTTGAATGCTACCCTAAAAAAAGTGGCATGCATTTTATTCAACTAAATAGAACCGAAGTTAAGGTAATTGGTGAATTGAAGGATGTCATGATCCAGATTGCCTCTAATCCAAAATTCCACCAAGTCATAGACATCATAATTCTAGATATTCCATAAGCTTATTGGATTCTTTTAAGTTGGTATTGATCCAAAACATTACATGGATATTTCATAATGGATTGGTCCCACTTGTGGTTACCATTGAAGGGAAATCCTAACATGATTAGGATTAACTTGGAAAAGTATTTGAATCACACCATCACTGACCTGGAAGATCCTAACGAATCTTCCTCTATTGAATTCTCGATCCTAGGAAATTATTCTTGCGACTCTGACTTTGGTAATTTCTCACCAAGCTTATCTGAAGTATTATTTTCACAAAGGTCAAATTTTTCACTGCAGGACAATCCCAAAATAGTTGAGCAATGTAGTAAACCTGAATACAATCTTCACACTTAGATCGTAAAATATGAAAAGGAAATTCACTTCTGATATATGGATTTTATTATTCAACGGATCAAAATCCCAAGAAGGGGCCGGTGCGGGCTACATTTTCATTGACCCAACATGAAAGCGTAGTTTTTTTCATGTAGATTGGAGTTCGAATGCACAAACAATATCGTTCAATACGAGGCACTAGTTCAAGGACTTAAGAAAGCCATTGACCTGAATATCAAGGAACTAGTCACCTTTGGTGATTCATAGATCATCATCAAATAGGTAAAGAACACTATTCATTACAATTCCCCTCATTTAAGGAATTATCAGGAGGAAGTTCATAGATTGACAGAAAATTTGTAGGCATTTAACACCACAACCATTCCTTGATCTAAAAATATGTTGGTTGATTCCCTAGCCACAAAAACCTTGATATTATCTCCCTTGGAATACTATGAAGCCTCTAGGTTCGCTATAGATTTTTTATACAACATCACTACCTGGATGGTATTTGAAGGGGATGAACAAATAATATCCTTTTTTACTAATGAAGAAAGATTTAAGTATTTGGCCATTGATGATGAAGTTTTCAAGAAAATACACACTGAGCATGAAGATAGAGAAAATAATGAAGTAAGGGGCAACACATCAAACGAACCCAAATTTCATACTATACCTAAATGAGTGGTCAACCTCGAAAACCTCTTTGATTTATGAGAGAAGTTTAAACATCCCAAGAATGTCAAAACGAGCAGTTATTTCCCTTCCTATGAAGTTATTAATCTATGAACTACCGATGACCCTAAGAATATTAAAATCGGGAAATCATTATCCCCTGAGGAAAATAAAGGAAACCTAAAGTTGTTTATAGAATACCAGGATGTTTTTTCCTGGTCTTACAAAGATTTGAAAATGTACGATACCAGAATCATCCAACACACCATCCCACTAAGACCTGAAGTCAATTTGTTCCAACAAAAAATAAGGAATTTTCATCTATCCCTTGAACCTCTGATGTAGAAAGATATAAAAACAATTATAAACGCCAAAATCATATTTCAAGTGAGGCATTCCACATGGGTAGCCAACCTAGTGTCCATTAAAATTAAGTCAAGGGAAATTCCTCTGTGTGTAGACTTCAGAAACCTGAACAGGGCTTAAACAAAAGATAAATATCCCATTCCTCTTATGGAGAAACTCCTGTAGACTGTATCTATATCTAAGTTTTTTTCACTTCTAGACAGATTCTCAGGATATAACCAGGTTTTGGTGTCAGAGGAAGATAGATTGAAGAAACATTTTCACACTAAGTGGGGTACTTTCGCCTATAAACGCATGCCATTTGGACCGATTAATGAAGGGAGAAACCTTCCAGAGATCCATGGATGTGGCCTTCATAGGAATTATAAAAAAATGTGTAGTGGCCTATTTAGATGATGTCATACTTTACTCCAAGAATATAGCATAACACATCGCTCATCTCACCCAAATTTTCAAAAGATGCATGAAGTACATAATACATCTGAACCCAAAAAATACTATATTCGGGGTGGGGGAAGGAAAAATATTAGGCCACATTATTTATAAATATGGAATCAATGTTGACCTCAAACGAGTAAAGGCCATCTCACAGCTCCCATTGCCTCATAACAAGAAGGTCGTGCAATATTTCTTTGGGAAAATTAATTCCGTAAGGAAATTCACACCTGATTTAGGAGAGATAGTCAAACCATTACAAAGGATGGTACAAAAAGATGTAGAATTTAAATGGAGTGAGGAAGGGAGAAAATACTTTAATGAAATCAAAACTTCCATTTCCCAAGCCCCTGTTTTATGGAGTCTCAATTTTAGCAAGGATTTGTTCCTTTACATTTTTTCCTCCAATCAATCCCTAGCTGCAGTCCTCACTCAAAAGGATGACAAGAACGATGAGGCCCCTATCTCATTTATGATAAAAAAACCTCCAAGGACCTGAGATTAATTACCCTTCCATTGACAAACAGGTTTACATGGTCTATAAGGCAGTAAAACACTTCATATCTTATATCCTCAAGAACCATACTAAGGTTATAATGCCCCATCCAACAATGAGGTTGATTTTCACACAACAGGAAATGGGAGAAATGAGAGGTAATTGGATGACAATCATCCAAGAATTCAATCCAAACATTAAACTAGCAAAGATAGTTATTGGCCAAGGGTTATGTAAGTTGGTTATAGAATCCCAAGACCTGGGGGAACCAGATAATTCAGGTTTGGATAATGAGTTGTCCCTATGGTGTAGTGAAGTAATGTATATCCCACCTGAGCAGGATTCTTGGTATACCAACTTATCTTATTTCTTGCATGATGACACCTGCCCTGAACACTTAAGGCCTAGGGAAATGAGATAACTCAGGCTAAAATCCGTTGAGTATTGTCTCATTAATTTTGTACTTTTTTGAAGGAATTATGCCAGTGTATTTCTGAGATTCCTCAAAAAAGATGAATGTAAGAGAGTGTTATAGGAACTTCATGATGGTTTGACAGGGGGACATTTCGTAAGAGAAACCGCCACCCACAAAATTTTAAGGGAAGGATATTATTGGCCAACTTTATTTAGGGATGTGCATGCATATGTTAGGAAATGAAAAGTTTGTCAATTTAGTGTTGGAAAAGAGAAAAGGGCATCCATCCCTTTGCAACCAATGACAATTTCTAGACCTTTTGAGCAATGAGGGATAGACATAATAGGAGACATAAATATGAATTTGTAAAAACAACATAAATACATACTTACAGAAACTAACTACTTTACGAGGTGGTTAGAATTTATTCCCCTCACTCATGTCAATGAAAAAGTAGTGATATAGTTTCTGGAGCAACACATCAAGACAAGATTTGGGGTACCTTCTATTTTGGTATTTGATAATGCTTCATATTTCTCTTCTACTCTCTTAATTGAATTTGTTTTAGATAAAGAGATTATTCTATAGTACTCTTCCAACTATTATTCACAAGGGAATGACATCAACGAGTCTACTAATAAAAACCCGGTAAGAATCCTTAAGAAGACAATAGTTGAAAATCATCGGAACTGGAACAATGCACTTCATAATGCTATATGGGCTGATAGGGTAACCCCTAAGGAATCTCTAAGGAATTCTCCCTACTTTCTGGTGTATGGGAAAGAAGCCATCCTACCAACTAACCTATACCACCCATCTTTGAAACTTTCTTAGTCCTCAAGAGGACAACTCTTATCGAACATGCAACAGAGGATTGACACCCTCCTTATAGTTCAAGAAGAACGCGAAGAGGCTAGGAGGATGTTTGCATCCCATCAGTAGATAGTCAAAAAATGTTTTTATAAACATAAGGTTGGGGATAATAATTTCAAAGTGGGGGACTTAGTTCTCAAGTGGGGTAAAATCAACGAGCCAAAGGGGATACATTCAAATTTCCAAAAATTGTGGCTTGGACCTTTTCAAATTGTTGAGAAGATTGGGGTAGGTGCATATCATTTGTAGAACCTTAGGGGGGAGCTTGAATCTCTTCCCACCAATGAACAAGCCCTGAAACGTTTATTTTTGTAGCAGTGGGGATAATAATTTCGAAGTGGGGGACTTAGTTCTCAAGTGGGGTAAAATCAACGAGCCAAAGGGGATACATTCAAATTTCCAAAAATTGTGGCTTGGACCTTTTCAAATTGTTGAGAAGATTGGGGTAGGTGCATATCATTTGTAGAACCTTAGGGGGGAGCTTGAATCTCTTCCCACCAATGAACAAGCCCTGAAACGTTTATTTTTGTAGCAGTCTTGAAGACAGTCTCATGTATTATAGTTTACTTTTATTTCTTTAAATTTGTTTTTGAGTTTGATGGTTTTCAATTGTCAATTTTTTTCTTTCCTTTTCATGATTGGATTCTCTTGTTTTGATTGATTTTGATTGTATTACGATCATAGGGATGTTCTATGTTAAAATTATGGTGCAATCTTTTGAAACCAAGTCTTTGTCTCTCAAATTTTAAAATTTTGCAGACTAATTAGGAGAAGGTTCTCTAGTCCAAAGACTTCAACGCATCAATGATTCACATTTATGTATACATATTAATCAAGGAATAGGCAAGTTGCATACCTCATGGTATGGGAATACGGAATGTAATGGAACAAAGGAAAGTATGGCCAATACCCTAGATAGAGCAGAGTCAGTTATCATACTATTCAGGAAAGGAAAGGAAGAAGAAGGATAAGGTTTTGATCCTCCACCAAGAAACATATATCCTCCTTCCTAGTTCATTCATGACACATATACAACGAATAAAAAATGCAAAATAATAAGCTGGAAAGTGTAATTTGGGAGGGTATGCATACATCATTCAGGAAAGGAAAGGAAGAAGAAGGATAAGGTTTTGATCCTCCACCAAGAAACATATATCCTCCTTCCTAGTTCATTCATGACACATATACAATGAATAAAAAATGCAAAATAATAAGCTGGAAAGTGTAATTTGGGAGGGTATGCATACATCATCACTGAGGATATGGATGCTCGTTGGCAGCGGAGCAAGGCCTATGATATCGGGGTGACTCTGTTGGGGATATGGACACTCACGGGCAGTGGAGAAAAACCGTGGTGAGGTTTTTAACTTGGGAAAAGTAACAACACCATGTCTCCTGGACAACCATGAGTTCCAACTCAACTCTTGATATGAAGGTATAATTCATTGGTTTTATGGAAAGACGAATGAATCGGATGAATCCCCATGAGTGGTCGATGAGGATGTCTCCTAGGTTATTTGTATGCATACTTGTGAGTCATATGTGGGTCATTATCTCAAGATGATATCCAAATCCCAAAGTGTCTATTAAGTATCATTAAGGATAAACATAGATTTTGGCTTCTACCACTGAATCGCCATTTGTTGAGCACTCAACACACCCTTAAAAGTTTTAATTTTTGGGTACCACTTTTTCTTTTATTGTTTGGACTGTCTCCTTTTGATTTTGTTGAAGTTGCATATTTACCATTTTTTCCTGGTCTATTTGTTGTTCTTACAGCTTGACATTCCTTTACAAAACCAAGAAAATCCCAAAACAATTCTCATATTTTGCACAAGAGAAAAAAAAAATAAGATACTTAACGATTTTCCTAGAAATGTCTTCGACATCACTGCTAGAAGAAAAGTTATCCGACACCCAACGGTCATTGATCTAATACATCGATGCCAATAAATATCAGGTGTCAGCCGGACCAATACAAGTATCAATCTATGTGATACATTATCAAGCACACCAACACCGATTAACATCGGGCCGACATTAGTCATTTCAAATAGCAATCGCGCGAATGTGCAACTCACTCCTAAAAGGACCAACGTCATGAGTGTTGGGCATTGGAAATATCAACAAACAAACACTTTCTGACAAATCCAAGAGACAATTGTCGACGTCGATCAACATCGGCCATCAACACCCAATGTTTCTCACATGAAAAAAAATGCAAACAATGAGGTGGACGAGGAATGCTGATAGACGTTGACATCGACAGATCAGAAAAATACAAAAATTATCCTTCAATGTGCGCCCCTCTCCTTTTCGATGCCCAATCAATAATTGTTGATGAGTAGTATGGGCCGTCAGTTGGGTCTCTTTGAAGACCTTTGAAATCATCAGGACCGTCCATCTATAGATTTTCCATATGCACACATTTTGATAATTTCAACTGGTTAATAGATGTTGCATCCATATACCAATCAGACTACATGCACTAGAACATTATACCTCTGTCTCCACCATGATCGAAGATTTGAACATGTGTAATTATTGTAAAGCCTAAAATGAGTAGAATGCCCAACTCTTGATCATAAATGTGGTCGTCTGCATATCAATGATCATTTGAAATATGTGATATTCCATTCCAACATCCCTTCACATTGTTGATTCACTCATCACATTTACTTCTAAGGCCGACACACTCGATGTAAGAAATAAATAAATATTCATAGTAGATTCTTTGTACTAAAGGGTAATGAGTTCAGATGTGAGGGGATAACTAATATTTATTTGAATGTATTTATGAACGATTCCATAATTCGCACATAATTGTTTAATTGCTTCATGATAACTCATGTTTGATCCAGTTTCACTTAAGGATTGATTTGTGTTTTATTGATCACAAAGCTCGGGACTGGTGAGTACTCGACCCAGAAAAATATTCATGCGCAAGTATTTATGATAATTACCTCTGCAGTTATTTTGATATAAGTGATATTGATTTAAGTTGTTGTATTGTAAGAAATATGCCACCCAAATGACCAGTAACTCACCAATCACTGAAGATAGGAAATGAGCGAGCAGGAGAGGCATCCAACTCGGCTGCTAAGAAGATGGATTTTTCCCCAAAAGCAGAGCCGATGGTTAAAATGTCACAAAAGAAGCCAACGAGCTCGCCTTCACTTTTCAAAGATATAGAAAATAACACGACATCTAAGGTAATCCTACCCTCCTAGATTGATTTATATAACAAAATTTTCAATATGAAGATTTCCCATAATTCATGCCTTGTAGCGACCCAAAGGTGAGGCAGATGGATGACCAAATGTTCCAGAAAATTAGGTGTTTTTCATTATATATAGTAGCAGCTAGGACCCCTATTTTACCATGTGTGGAAACTCTAGAACGGATCATCCATCATGCTGATGTAGAGAAATGATTGCTAAATATCAAATATGGAGAGTGTATCGGACACTGAAGTCAGGCTGAACAAGGATTTTATTGTGGCATTCTATGAACGCCATAATACCAGTCTATTGTTGGCATCCTAGTGGAGGGAAGGCAAGAAATGTTTGAATAGGGCCTTAGGGTGGTACAACACGGTGAACCTCCAAGAACCTTACATTCTCTTGATGGACCTATTATGTTGTCTATATGGGGAAAATGATTGCTCCAAGTTCTCTGAGGATTGGATTCCTTTTTATTATACTGTAGATATATATGGAAGCATATTTAAATGGGTGTTATTATTTCTAAGCAATTGAGCACCAGGATAGAGGAAGCCCAAAACCCAAAAGCCAGAGAAACCCTTGAATTCTACATGGCATCTTATCTCCTAGATGTGATATGCGCTAGAAATGTATTCTCGGGTTTGAGCCTAAGATGGAATATATTTGAATTGTCGATACATGTTTATTTCAACATCCTATGGGTAACAGGTACAAAAGATCAATATTTGTAATATGTGATGGATTTATAACTCAGGTGTACTCATTGATCTTTAAACGTGATTGCACAAGGCTCTCAGAATCAACAAGGAAAGTGATATCCAATATTGGGCATTGGTATCTAGAGGAAAGAATCACATATATCATAATTTTCAAAGCCACTGGTGCACCGCACCTACTTCCTATCCATGTGCTTGATAAACTAGTGTTGTGGGGGATTTTCTACCAGACCAATTTACAACGGTTCAATGCTTCTTTGGTAAAAGAAAATAAAAGGGTATTTATCCCCTATGGGTTTTATGTAGGTTAACATTTTGTGAAGGACACTACACAGACCATAAAAGAAACTTAGAGTCAAATGGAGTATCATTTTTTTACCAAGAGATATACAAAACATGACCCTTGAGTATCAGTTGAGCATGCTAATCAGGTGATATCCCATTGGTCATATGCGCATGATGATTTTGAGGATGAAATATTCACTAAGAATGCCTTGGACTGAAATGAAGTATTATGAAGAAAATAAAAATTGAACCTAGTTAGGTTCATGGCCTTGCTTGGGGATGAACAATTAGAATTTTTAGAGAAAATAGTTGATTTAGTGGCACAAGCACAACTTGCAGGTTCAGAGAATACATTGGATAGGTTGGAGGCACAAAAACTCTTAGAAGAAGCAAAAAGAATGATTCAACTACAAAGGGAGATTGTCATAGCACCATAAATAACATTCATGGTAATAACCCCAGTCACACTTAGAGAACAAGGGGAGCTGGAAAACCCTGGAAATACCTCAATTGGGGAATAAAATGAAAAACATAGTTTAGAGCGAACACCTAGAGGAGAACCAAAAGTCGAGCCAACAACTGCAAATTCAAAAAATCCATTCTTCTTGAGGGGAGTGGCTCATGTTATTGTTGATTTGATCAAGGTATATGATAGTGACGTATAGGAGGTGTATCTTGTAGTTCCTATTTTGAATGAGGCAGTAACAAAGATGTTGGACACACAATTACCCCAAGGAAAACAACCTTTAGACATAAAGGCAGGTCTGAATACAACTAAAGGCCATATGAGATCTTCAAATCAATCCTCATAGTCACTGGATAGAGGGGAAGGTTGTAACAATGGCCTGTATGAGCTAAGATATAGAGAGAAAATGGAAACTTTAAGGAATAAAGATGAGGATGGTAACAGAGATGACATCGCAGGAATAAAATAGAAGGAAAAGGGGAATTTCAAGGGAACCTCAATGCTGAGAATTCATCGGGATGTAATTCTAGAAAAGGAGTGGTTGATGAAGAGTTGGATGCTAACAAAGAATATAAAAATATGTAGACAAGACCATCAACACATTCTACACTCCCAGGGTCAACAACTTCAACAGAAACCACAACAGAAGGGGTCACCGAAAATACCTCCAACATTGAGCACATTTAAGATTATCTCATTAAGTTAGGAGTCTAAAAAGGTAAGGGGTCAGTGCTTGAACATTTTCATACACAAGGGATCTTAGGAAATTCCCTTTCATGAGGTGACTATTTGATTCTGGACCCTGTGGACAAGGTGGTCGATGTACAAGCTAATGCTTATGACAGAAAGAGGCATGTGGTGGTAAGAATAATAGGAAAGAAGAGGATACTCACTCTAGACAGTGAGGTGTTAACTACCATGGAAGAGACCCTATTGGATTATAATAAGTCTAATGTGGGCAAACCATTGGGAGCAGGAATGGATATATCCAGTGCCACCATGGAAAAATAAATAGAGTATGAGCTTGAATATGACTGTATGAGAGTTGAGGTAGTGCATCTTAGGCATCAAGTAGAATATTACTAGGACACCGTACATGTATTTATATTCATGAGAGATGAGTTGGGAGAGATCTATAGTCAATTTAATTATGAAAGAGAAATTTTGTGACCCATATTATTTTCTACCAGGAGGAAACCTTGATGGGCCTCATAGCTTACAAATACATGATGAAATGTTTTGAGAAATCTCACGATGTGTTAGATCAAATCAATTACATCATATAAATCTAGAAAGGTCAGGGAGCAGAGGAACATGGCATCATGATGCTCACCGAAGAGATATTGGTTAGGATAAAACCAATGGAAAGGTATTGGGTACAATTGGTGAGTGATCCACATCAGAGGATGTATGAAATATGGGAATAATGTCTTGGGAATTGTAACAAAATCAATTATAATATGAGAAACCTTTGATTCCCTAAATTCGGCACACCCGACAAAATTTTCAACCTTCACGTGATAGTACATCAATTCAAGGAGATCAATGTTGAATTTGAAGGGAAATTTAAAGAGATACTAATACTTGAAAAGGGACAAGTTAAGATATTCTCTGATGGATCGATCAGGGTAGCATGGGTGCTACTGCATCTAGGCTTCAAGGTGGAAACATTCAAAGACGGAGTGATGGAAATGAAAGATAAGCTTAGCATGTTAATGGAGCAACACTGATTCCCATATTTTCATACATGTGAGGATCTGTTCTACCGGTGGTCCGAGTATGATAGAGAGAACCGTTTAGGATGAATGAAGCTAAGTAAGAGCTTCCACATGGACACAATCCACTTTATCTTTTGTTTTCTTTTGTTAAGTGGACATTGTTGGTTTTTTTTGCATGATACTTTCGTATAATTAAAGAGGTTGACATCATTTTTAAAGGTCAGTAGTTTTGTGTAATAATTGATAGTTAGATGAAAAACTATTTTGGAGTTTAATATTGAAGCTCATCTCAAGCGGAAGACAATTTTTTTCCAAATCTTGTGGATTAGTGTAGTTTGTGGATTTTTTGCATACGGTTGTCTATTGTGAGCTATTCAATAAGATTATAATTGTGTTTAAGTTATCTTGAATGATTATGATTGTTGAATGAATATTGGTATAAATTTCGATGGTGTCTTGAAAGACGTTTCATTATATTATTATCAAAATTATTTCTAGTTACTTGTTATTGGTGCATACGATTTCCTTTCTTAGATGATATTTGTTGTTTGATCAATAGAAAAACAATATTATTTAATATTGATTGGAAATAAATGTCATTTGCATGTTGTTGGTGTAAATTCTAACATTGTACAATATCTACTACAAACTGATATTCAGAAAAGAACAGAAAAGAT
>CBVK0103756281.1:0-13946 GCA_900067695.1 Picea abies
GTATTTCCATTATAAAGGCATATTCAAGTACAAAGGCCCAATTCTGTAAATATAATCTACATTTGTACTTGATAATTATTTAAATAATATATATACAGATTTTTTGTCGACTTTTACTTATATGAATGTTATGTGCAATGAGATGCTTTATATACATAAATCTTATGATTTTAAGAATGAAACAAATGCAAATCTAACACATAATTAGCAAATGTGTTAGTAACAAGATTATGACTCCTAAGAACATGCACGTAATTTATAAGATCAAAGGAATTCTCGAGAAGATGTACCCGTAGGAATCAACGAAGAATTGTAGGGTCACAGACTTGGTACACTCCAATTATTTGAGACAAAACCAGTTGGGAATCTAGGTGAACCTCAAGAGAACGAATGCCATGAAAAACGGTGTCTCCAATAAGTTTGAAGATGGCACTATACTCAACCACGTTTTTGGTTGCGAGCCCAAGACAAGTGCCTCTTGTAGTCACCAAATGACCCATGGGAGAATAAATCAACCAAGCGAAGAAAGCTAGATTTTGAGTGTGATGGCTAACACTGTCCTTGAATCCTATTAAGACCATCAATTCCAATGACATATTCCAACCACTAGGAATAACAATAAGAAAAAAGGAAGCGAAAAGGAAACCAAAATAGACCTAATAATATTAATATACAACAATTACAAAGGGGAAAATGCTCGAGAATCACTACTCAAGTGTAGTATCTCTTGACATAGAGCCCATTTATGGGCTCAACAAACACATTCCCCTCATAATATTCAAGTTTGAAAGCCCCTTTCTTCAGGGCATGCCTCATGATGTAAGGCCCATGGCACATTAGTTTTAAATTTCCTACCTCCAGAGCGTCTTTGTCTTGATTGTAAACCAAAAAGGGATCTCCTTTAGAAAAAATCATAAGAAAAACAGACCCGGCATATTGGAATTTAACACACTTCTTAAGCTCCTCGTTCAGTGTGGTAGCATCGCGACACTTCTCATCAATATGATCTAGGTGAATGAGACGTGTTTATAACACAAATGTGTCGAGAAGGAGATCAACAACTATATTTAAAGAGGGAATTTCACATTCAATCAAAAGGAATGCCTAAAATCCATGAATGAGTTGAAAAGGAGAGAATCATGTGGCAATCTTCACTAAATTTCGATACACCCATAATTCCAGATAAAGAATTAAGTGTGAATTGGACATACTCGCATTGATGGTTCATTGAAGAATGGTATTAAGAGACTAGTTAATGGCATCCACTTGACCATTCTCTTGTAGATTGCAAGGAGACAAATTCTCATGTCTAAATCCCGACATAGAGAACAACTCCAAAATATTCTTGTTCCGAAAGTGATTTCCATGAGTGACAATCTCTCTCAAAACTTTGAACCTAGCAATTATCGAATTGAATATGAAAAGTGTGGTAGTCTCCCCATCATAAGAAAATGTGGGGATGGACTCCACCCACTTGGTGAAGTATTAGATGTCCACGATAATGTATTTATTCACGTTAGCTGAAACTAGGTGGAATGCCATAAAATCTACCCCAACTTGGTGAAGGGGTGAACGATGATGATAGGGAACAATAGTGTTGGTTGTGCATGCATTTTCCTAGTAAAACGTTGACACGAATGACACTTATTAACTGCTTCAATGAAATCTTTAAATACCGTGAGCCAAAAGTACCCAACACAAAAAACATTTTGGTTTGTTTCCAACCCAAAGAGATTACCACTACAGGCTCCACTATGACAATCATTTAGCACACTCTCCTATTCTTCGTGAGTCAAAAAACACTAGATAGTCGAACCAACCCCTCGATGATACAAAGTGTATCTGATGATAAGGTAATTCTTTTCTTGGTGTTGAATATGTCATCTCTTGTCTCATGACCATCTCAGAGAGAAAGTAAAAGTCTGTAGATACAAAAGTATATCCCCATACCAACGATCACTAGGTTAAATAAGGAAAATGTGCTCGTCGGGAAATAAGTTCATTACAATGATGTCCTTATCCTCACTTGGAAACTCCTACATAAACTCAACAAAAACAAACAATTTTTCCGACTTAGCAGATGCAAAGTCTAGATCAAACTCCTATAGGATGATGATCCACTTATTATATTTTCCATCGACAATCTATCATGTTAATA
Organism: Picea abies; assembly: GCA_900067695.1. Lineage (NCBI taxonomy): Eukaryota > Viridiplantae > Streptophyta > Pinopsida > Pinales > Pinaceae > Picea > Picea abies. The sequence continues at coordinate 2,159 of CBVK0103756281.1, forward strand.
CATATTGAAATGGGTTGATGTCATATGTGACAATGTTTTTACGCAATAAAATGTAGTGCCAAAGTCTCTAGATGACATGCACAAACGCCAAAGCCAACTTCTCCACATGTGAGTAATTAAGGTCACGACCCACTAAGCCATGAATAATATAGTAAATGGAATTCTCTTAGAGCACATCATCTTCTTGAACTAAGACCATGTTGATAGTTGACTCTAATGCTGCAAGATACAACATGAAATATTTTCTATAATCCAGAGGAAAAACCAAGGGGGCATAAATAAGATCCTTCTTAAGTGCATCGAAAGATCATTCCACAAAATCATCCCATACAAATTCGACCCCATTTTCAACAAGCGCGTAAAACACTTGGTAATGTTAGCATAGTTAGCTATAAAATGAAGAAGGAAATTAGCTTTCCCTTACAAACTTTGAAGTTTTTGGATGTTACACGAGGGAGGAAACTAAACTACTACCTCAACCTTCAAAGGATCAACCATGATTCATTTATTAGACACTATAAAACCCAAGAGACTCCATGAAATGACATAAAAGATGCACTTTTTAGGATTCAAATGAATTCGATGGAATCGACATCTTTTGAACACAAGGCAAAGATGAGCGAGATGATCCACTCTTTTGCAAGAGAGAGACGTTATATCATCAAGATAGGCCTCCACAATGTGATTAATATGATGACAAGTGATTGACATGGCCTGCTAGAACATGGCACCAACATTTTTAAGGAAAAAAGGCATCTTCCGATAGGACATTGTACCCGAGGGACATAAAAATTCAATATTATTTTGATTGAGACAAATCTAAATTTGATTATAAAAAGAGAATCCATCAATGAATGAAAAGATATTTCTTACAACACACTCGTTATTAATATGATATATAAATAGGGTGGGGAAGTTGTCCTTTGGACAAGCATTTCTCAGATCACAAAAATCCATATATACTTGCATTTTTCCCTACTTCTTTTCTACCAAAAAGGGGTTGGATACCCATTTAGTCAAGAGAACTAGGTACATAAAACCAACTTTGAGAATTTTTTCCACCTCAACCTTTATTATTGTTTCCTTCCTAGGATTAACAAGTCGAAGCTTTTGTTGAACAAGTTTTTCATTTTAATACGTTCTAATTTCATGTTCGACAATTTGGGGATCTATGCCTGGAATTTCCTCATATGTCCAAGCAAACACACCATGAAATTATTTGAACAAGTCAGTATAAATGTGGAATTCATTCGAAGAACAATCCTCTCCAATAAAAAAAAATTCTAGGACATCGATATTCTTGGAGATATTGATCAAAATGGTTTCTAATATATTCAACACGTTTCCCTCGGCATACAAAACATGTGTTTCCAATGGGTTCACGAGTTGATATTGATCTCCAGTCATGGTCGATCAAAATGCTCCACTCTCTATACTACTAAGGTCCATGAGGAAGTATGACTCATGGTGCATATCATCCTAAGGTCATCCTGACTTAGTCATCACCTTGAGAATAATGTCGTTAGAAGGAAATATGGTATATAGGAAATCGAGAGAGTTAGATGAGTTCATGGCCCATACAGGCTTAGTAAGATGATCAAATTCGTCTTTCTAAAAAGGATCTTGATCATGGTTTGCAATAGTACTTTTTATTTCTTGGTAAGCTAGCTCTATTGTAGAATGGCATGGACATTCACACATGCTCAATCTTTTCCATAGAGTCAGATGGAGAAGGTAAAATACAAGGTCCTCAAGGTATTCGAAAAGAACACACTAAAGACATGGGAGATGAAGAGATTGGTTGAGTCAAGCACACCAAAACATAGTTGATGTAAGATATTAGCTCCACGAAGTTGAAATTCCCATAAACTAAGGACACATTCCAACACCTATAATCTCAATGGTTGGTTGAGAGTTATCGACTAAGCAAACAATAGATCCCTTGGGTGTAGCTGAATCAATGAAAGTAAATTCCATTTGATTTATTATGATGATATTCCCTTCATGAGGGAAACAAAGTACTCAAAAAACCAAGGATACCATTGTTGTCGTCGTATAGGTCAAGCTGCATTCTAGCAAGAGGTTGTAGTTGAGCAGAGCATAGACCACTTCCTCTTATAGAAAAATGGTTTTTTCTCCCAGCTAGATGCGAAAGGAAGAGATAATCCCTTTCAAATGAAATGAAATTACATCAAATGTCATAAGTAAAGTAGGATATGGAGCAATCTTAGGTGATTAAATGGCTTGCCACATGACAAGGGCATGATACAAGTCGAAGCACCTTCATTAGTGACTCTCATACAGATTATTTTCATGGAGTATATGAGTTGAATCTAGAAAGAGACGTGGTATGAAAGGCATGGATTGACATTAGATGTGTCAAATGTGATGAGATAAGATATCTAAGGATCCACAATCCCTATTGCAGACACCAATTTACTCTGTTGCGAAGGGAAACCTTGGATCACCTCTAGAGATGACATCGCACATGGCATCTGGGACAAATCATCAACAATTGAACAGTTCATATTGGCCCTAGAATTTGGATTGTGCAAGGATCATTTATACACACCCTTAGGTATATGCGACATTATGTCTCCCAAAGGATTCTCTATATGGAGAGGATTATGTAGTTCAAAAGACCCTTTTCCCTTCGACGTAGACTCAATATTTTCATAATTATGAGCCCCGGTCTACATGCAAAAATATTTGATCTTGCCATATGGACGAACGATGTAATACCATCATGGGAGGGTGCCCCCTGGCTACCCCCTTACACATTTCTAGTATCACCAAAAGAGCCCGAAGCCATATGTTATCCTTGTGGAAATGGGTTGGTCAACACAACAGAATCCTACTGCACCGACACATGCTAGGCCTCTTCTATACCGGGGCATTGATGTGCGAGGTGATCCTCTTTGAATAACTTACAACAAAATTTTACCTTTTTCTTTTCCTTCTTATCCCTACCAGCATTATTGTTGCCTTTACTTGTGTTATTATTCCCACCTCCTTTCTCATCCTTGTTCTTATTTTTTCCTACATGTTGTTGGGGAACCTTTGGATTCGTCATTTTCACAACATGTACATCCAACATTTGGAGAGTGGGAGTGTTCAAATCATTATCTTGACAAGTCGTAGTTTGATGAATTAAAATATGTTTCATCTGGTTAGCGACCAAATCTCTGGAAATATTGCTAATGAAACCAACAATTCCATCGGCATGTGGTCCAGACTTGGGTTTATGCACATCAATACGTGACCTCGATGCATTAGGTAAAATTTTGTAAAGGATACCAAACTGAGAGTAAATCAAATCTAGGTGTTGGGCCCTAAATATAGCTTCCTCTTCGGTAGTCACCATCGAAAGGGAGACATCCTTAGAGATATATACAACAACAAAGACTTTAAAAACCAGTCTAAACAAAACCTGGGATGGATCGTGGCCTTTATCATCCTATTCCTTATTTTCCATTCTTCAATATGGTAAGAGATGTGTGTCTCGACATATTGGCTAAGCATAGACAATAAGTCTGTGTTGGAATTATATTGGGCTAGAAGATGGAAGTGGTTGAGAAAAACCATTGCTAGATCATGGAAGAGGTGGAATGACGATTTGTGTAACTCAATGTACCAATTCATGGAAACTCCTGCGAGAGTGCGTTGAAATAGTCGTGGCCGAATGGAATCATCCATAAGAGAGTTCTAGGAACGCCATAAGTGAAACATTGTCACATGATCACTCGGGCCCTTGCTATATTTCCCTTCAAACTATGGAATATCCAAAGCTAGTTTGGTTGGGGCTGAGGGCCAATTAGGATCATGACACACTGGGCCATTCATTAGTTTAGATAAATATAGAAAGTTCAAAGTTAAAATAAAACAAACTCTAGGTTACGCCGTCTAATTCCAACTACCGAGGTTGGAGGCCCCGGGTTGGTTGGAACCTGGAAAATAATGACCTAGATTGTTACTGGCACTAGGTTTCTAGAAAGATATTGCAAAATGGTAGGGGTTTTCATACGAACCATGATGCCCCTAAAAATAAGGAGGAAAACCTCCACTTACAAGGTTTCCAAACTACTGGAAGGGGTTACACCCTCTCAACATCCCTTGTGAAGAGAAAGTCCCTTACTTGGGAATCCTTGGACCTTGTAAGCAGTTGCCCCATGACAACACCCCAAATGAAGGAAAGGTGTCACTCCCAAAATTGCCAAATAATTTGAAAAGGTTTGAACTTGTAGGCATGCTGAAGGATTGGAGTCCTCCACTCATTTGACCTCCCCACCAAACAAAATGATTAACCCTAGAAATTGTCATGAAATATGGAAAAGCTCCACTTCTAACTGAGGTAAAATATGTATCAATATGTCCCCCACCCCATTGGAAACCTTGAAAAGGAGTTGAATAGCTCCCCACACCAACACTGGCCTTTAAAAAAAGAGGGTTAGAACTAACCAAGACATGGGGCATGGCCATAGTCGGCATTCCAAATGAAAAAGCATTCGAAACCAAAGGAATAGATAACATAAAATTTAGGCCCTGAGTGGGGGTAGTTGATAAAGGTACATAAATATTGGTTGATGCAACCATCATAGCTTGAGCAACGTACATTATTTGGGTTGTGTAATAAGGAGGAGAAAATCCTCCCCCAATAATAGTCGACATGGGGGTGAGAGGAACCCCAAACCTTAACACAATACTGGCATTGTCCATGACGGACAACCGAAGATGAAGATTGGCAATTTATCTAAAGAAGTAAAAATCTACACAAGAATGAGATCACGAGGTCCAGTGAGAGGAAGGTTGAAATCTATAATAAAGCCTTTGGATTCAAGATATGCAATCCTAGTAACCTCCAATGCATAAATGTTTGGTTAAAAAATGTCTGACTCTACTAACTAAAAAGAACCTACGAGTTCAAAATAACATGATACAGATCGGAAGAGCCCAATGCATAAATGTTTGGTTAAAAAATGTCTGACTCTACTAACTAAAAAGAACCTACGAGTTCAAAATAACATGATACGTCTAGTCGACGACTTTGAGGAGGCGATGGAGTCTTCACCCTTTCTAGCAAAAGACCTTGGATCCTTCGAGACCAATGAAGAAATTGGTCTGCCACTTTAAACCAACGATCAAAGTCGCTAAAAAGAAACACCCTATGGCCAACTAAGCACAAAACCGCACCATTAAAAAGTCCTAAGACACAACAACATAAACAAATAACTTCTGCAAAACTTTAACCCATGTGCATTAGGTCTTGAGTCTAAAGTAATAAAAAAATGGAAAAGGGACCCTCCGAAAACCGACATGGGTTGATTAAGTTCTGAGAATGATGAATGAAGGAGTGAAAATAACTTACCCTAACCTCCACGTAACAACCCTTCCTAGTGAAACTAACCCACACAAACACAATACACCCTCCAAGCTCATTGAAAGTGTGATGAAACGTGTACCTTAGGTACCATCAAATTCCCCCTATATTCACCTCTATGATACCTACGAACATGAACTAAAGTTACCAACTTGCAATCATTTTCTCGGGTACATTCAACATTATAGATCGTACATATGAACAAGGTAGCTAATCTTGAAGTTTCAAAGTACTGGTAACGCAAAGGGCCTAGTGGTACTCAAGGAACCTATGTATATGCAACAATCCACATACACTTGTATAAGTATTGGAGGGGTAATATTCACTGATCACCCTCATGTGACCTCATGTTTAGCTCATGCATTAAAGGATTTTATCAGCCACACCTATACGGAAATTGTATTTTAAATAGTCCCTAGTGATACTCTGTTTGCAAAGAAAGGACTCCTATGGTTGTGCTAGAAGACAAAACAAAGCTATTAACCCAAAGAACTAACTCTATCCCAAAAACTAGTCAAGAACTTATAACTAACGAAGGAACTTGTAATGAACGGGGAGGATGCCAACATGGACCTTAACATTCGATGTAGATCCGTCACTCAAATCCTTGCTTCAATCCCCTTGAGAGAATGCACAAGAAACAAGATAAATGACAACAAGTTGAAGCAGGCATTAAGATCAAAAGCGCAAGTAAGAAAAATGCAATGCAATTACAACTTAACACAAAAATTTAGGAGCCCCATGAGGTGTTAGCCAAAATAAGAATTAAAAGAAGTTATGAGGTTTCGACACAAAGTCATGGAGGGACTAAATATGGCTCACAAGCCTATAGAAAACTTCAGCATGGGCACCAAAATGGCTAGCAAGGTATTAACTAGGATTCCCATGAAAAAGGAAGGATCCACCACAAACAAGACGATACTTGTCATCAACTGGGAAGGTTTGTGTCACATGTAAGTGGGATCAACCCTAAGGAAGAAATGATAATGAAACTGGTTATGTAAAGTGCAGGGAAAAAAATGGCCTACCCTATATACCAGTAATTGAAAACATTGCCTGTTGAAAATTCAAATACACACCGAAAAGCTAAAAAATGGGTAAAAAATCACCAGTGTACAACATTTGACCTGTAAAAATGCACAACTAAACTTCATCCATGGTTTGAATGTCTGTCCATTAGGAGTAACTAAATGATGAGGGTACCAAACTATAACAAAGTGGGTTTAAAATATTTTAAATAGCAAAAATAAAGCTTTTTACCGTGTCATTTGGAATTTTTACCCAAATAATGCTTTGGAGTGGAACAACCCTCAAAATTCATCAGACAATCGTGAAAGCTAAACCCAAAAAAATTATGAGCCATAAGGACCAAGTAAAATATCTCCTGATTCTCTTCGTTTTTTACCATTTACTTTTTTTCTTTAGGAAAAAAATGATTAGTTTCATTAAGTTTTAATTATGGAAGGGAATATATGCACCCTACTTTGACATGTGGTCATATAATAGGCCCTATACGCACTTGTTACTTCACTAGGACGTGTATATACATGGATGTTTATACTATAGAGTTCCTATGAAGATGTCGCAAAGAAAAATCGTGCATTTAATCCTCTTCCTTTGACTGTCGATTGCATGATCTCCATTGTTTGGAGGGAAAGGGAGCATGAAGAGATTACCAATGAGGTTCTAGATGATCCGAAGGTGATGGAATCCCTCTAAAATTGTGGTTTAAATCATTTTCTCCAAATAAGAAACATGAGGGCTCAAAAAAGACTTTGGTAGGTTCTACTAGGGTATTGGAGCCCAGATGGCGATACATTTATGCTTCGTGGAAAACCTCTAAAGATAAAGGTTGAAAATATTTACTTCATAACAAGTCTCTCTCAGTGAGGGGAGACAATCAACCTCAAGACTCAAGGAGGAAGAGATATGATGATCGAGGAGTACATAGTCACATATTGTGCCCCTAATACCAAAAATGTGGGTACTTAGATCCTAATGAGAATCATTGTAAGCTTAATCTTAAAGATTATCCTTTGTACCATTGCATGGATTCCAGGGTCGACATCCTTACATCAAGTATCTTGCCCATATATGTTCTACGAGGTAGAGTGTGTGTGACATATAATGTTTGAGTAGAGCTCCTCATTGTTGGCATCAATCAATACTCATATTACCGAATGCAATTTCGCTAAGATGAACAATTTTTGATATGGAAGTATCTTATGCAGTTTGTTTGAGAGAGATTTCCAACCATAAGTCCATGAGTATTCGTACATCCAAAGAGAATATGAGAACTAGTGATGCCTCGTTGGATAGATTTAGTGTAGCTATTGGGGAGGTGGGTGAGTCCCTATCCCATACAATGATGGTTTCTTTTATTGGCAGTATCAAAAAATTGTCATGATCAATTATTATCCCTATGAAAGGATAAAATTTGGCAGAGACCAAGACATGTGAGCTACAATGATGGTTTCTTTTATTGGCAGTATCAAAAAATTGTCATGATCAATTATTATCCCTATGAAAGGATAAAATTTGGCAGAGACCAAGACATGTGAGCACCCCCCATTGTTGCATTAGGAGAGATAGGTAACATTTTTATTTTTAAGTTATATAATTTTATGTATTTTTTATTTAAGAACTCAAGAGGAAAACCAAAATATTTTTTTTTGGCATGGATCATGGCTTTGAAAAAAAATTAAAATATCCAGATATTGGATCGACATGACCAGCTAAAGACCCCCAATATAGATGTAGAGGACAAGGTGAATACCATCCTGGAAGGGGTGTAGAAAATTTTCTTCAAAAATGTTCAGAGGAACCTTAATAGACTGTCTCACCAAATCCCAATGATATAGATTGAGGACTTCTCAGAGCAGGTGCATCTGCAGGTGGTCGGAGTATCATGGACTTGGGTGCGTCTCTTCTGGCATATGGAGAAATTCATAGTGTGTTATCAAGAGGTACATATAGGGGAAAGGTCGTCGGCCTAGACATTATGTACTATATTTTAACAACCTTGTAAAGGCATATTCAAGGCCAAAGGCCCAATTTTGTATAGACAATCCACATTTTTGTACTTAATGGATATTTAAATAATAGATATACATATTTTGTGTCTAATTTTACTTACATGAATGTTATGTGTAATGAGATGCTTTATATACACAAATGCTTCTGATTTTAAGAATGAAACAAATGCCAATATAACACATAATTACCAAATGTGTTAGTAACAAGATTATGACTCCTAGGAATGTGCACATAAGTTATAACATCAAAGGAGTGCTCCATAAGACATACCCGTAAGAATAGATGGAGAAGATTAGGTTCACATACTCAATATTATCCATTTAAATGAGATATAACTAGTCGGGAATCTAGTTTAACCTTAAGAGATTGAATTCCATTTGAAATGGTGTCTCCAAGAAGTTCAATACCAGTGCTATACTCAACCACAATGTTGGTTGTGGGCCTAAGAAAAATGCCTTATGAAGTCAACAACTGACCCATGGGTTAGTAACTCACCCAAGCGGTGGAAGAGAGACTCCAAGTGTGATGGCTGGTACCATCCATGAATCCTATAAATACCATCAATTCCAATGACATATTCCAACTAAGAAGAGCCATAATAAGAAAAAACAGAAGTGGAAAGGAAACTAAACTAGCCCTAATACTATTAATCTACAACAATTACAAAGGGGTGAACACCCAAGCATCACTACTCATGTGTAGTACTTCCTAATATAGATCCCATTTCAGGACTCAACCAACACATTCCCCTCGTAATATTCAAGTTCTCAAGACCCTTTCTTCAAGGTATGCCTCACAATGTAAGGCTTGTGCCACATTAAATTGAAATTTCCTACCACCAGATTGTCTCTATCTTGATCCTAAAAGAAAACAAGATCTCCTTTAAAAACAATCCTAAGCTGAATAGACCTGAAATATTAAAATTTAATACACTTCCAATGTGCCTCTTTCTTTGTGACAACATCTCAACATTACTCATTAAGATGCTCCAAGTGAATGAAATACATTTATAACTTGGACATGTCAGGAAGGAGACCAACAACTATCCTTAAAGAGGGAATTTCACATTCAATGGGAAGGACTACCTCAACTCTATGAACTAGTTGAAAAAGAGAGAATTGTGTGATGGTCTTCACTAAACTTTAGTACGCCATAATGTTGGATAGAGCATTAAATGCAAATTAGACTCGCTTGTGTTCATCATTCATTGAAGAATGATCTTGAGAGACTTGTTAACGACCTCCACTTAAACATTCACTTGTGGATATTAAGGAGATGAATGCTCCTATCTAAATCCCAACTTAGAGGCCAATTCTGACATTATCTTATTCTAAAATTGACTTCCATGGTTAGGGACATTCTCTCTCCGAACTATGAACCTAGAAATTATCTAATTGAATATGAAAAGTGCAGTATTCCCACCATCACTAGAAAATGTGGGCATGGCCTTCTCCAACTTGTTTTATTGTTCCATGGTCACGATAATATATTTATTCCCCCTTGATGAAGTTGGGTGGCATGTCATAAAATCTACCCCACTTGGTGAAGGGGTTAGCGGTGATGATAGGGAACAATGGAGTTGGGTGCGCTTACATTTTCCTAGTAACAAATTGACATGTATGAAACTTCTAAACTACTTCAATGCAATATTTAAATATCGTGGAAAAAAATTATCCAGTGCGAAGGTTTTTTTGGGTTGTTCCCAACCCAAAGAGATTATTGACATTGGCTCCACTATGACAATTGTTTAGCACACTCTCCACTTCTTCATGAGTCAAATAGTGACATAGAATCAAATAAACCCCTCGGTGATACAAAGTGTCATTGATGATAAGGTAATTCTTTTATTGATGGAGAACATAAGTATATCCCCATACCAAGGGTCACTAGATTAAATAAGTAAAATGTTCTCATCACGAAACGAGTTTGTTACAATGACGTCCTTATCCTTGCTTGGAAACTCTGACATAAACTCAAAAAAAACTGTGTTTTTTTGGACATAGTAGATGAAAAGTTTAGATTGAACTCATGTAGGATGAAAATACACTTATTATATTTCCCCCCAACAATATCTCGAGTTAAAACATATTGAAATGGATTTACGTCATCTATGAACTTGGTTTTGTGCAGTATAATGTAGTGCTGAAGAATCTAGACGGTGTGCCGGACTGCCAAATCCAATTTCCCCACATGCGAGTAATTAATCTCAAGACCCACCAAGCCATGGATAAGATAGTAAATGAAATTCTTTAACAACACATCATCTTCTTTAACTAATACCATGCCGCTAGTTGACTCAGATTTTGAAAGATATTGTAGGACCTCTTTGTTATAGTTCAGAGGAATAAGAAAGGGGGTAGACATAAGAGCCTTCTTAACCACATCAAACAATCATTGCACAAAATCATCCCATAAAGCCCCCCTTTTTGAACAAATTCATAAAGGCCTTGGTGATGTTGGAATAGTTACCTATAAAAGGACAACACAAATTATCTTTTCCTTCCAAACATTGAAGTTATCAGATGTTAAGAAAGGGAGGCAACTAAACTATTACCTCAACCTTCATAGGATCAACTATGACCCCTTTATTAGACACTATAAAACCCAAGAGACAGCCTGAAACGACGCAAACAATGCACTTGTTAGGATTCAAATAAATTCGATAGTACCAATATCTTTCAAACACAAGCTGAAGATGAGCAGGATGATCCACTCTCTTGCAAGAGTGAGAAGCTAGATGATCAATATAGGCCTCCAAATTGTGCTTAATATCATGAAAAGTGATTCACATGGTTCGCTGGAATGTAGCACCAACATTTTTAAGGCAAAAAGGAATCTTCTGAGAGGTGAACGTACCCCAAGGACATATAAATGCAATCTTATGTTGATCCTTGGGATGGATCTGAATCTGATTATAGCCAGAGAATCCATCCATGAATGAAAATATATTGCTTCCAACACACTCATCGATAATATTATTTATAAACAGTGTGGGTAAGTTTTCCTTTGGAAAAGATTTGTTTAGATCACGGAAATCCACACATACTCTCATTTTTCCCTTATTCTTGTCTTCCAGAATGGGGTTGGATACCCATTCAGTTGGAGAAACTAGGTACATAAAACGATCTTTGAGAAGTTTTTCTACCTCAACATTTATTTTTGTTACCTTCATATGCTTAACGGTTCAAAGATTTTGTCTAATAGGTTTCACATTTTTGTATGTTCTAATTTCATGTTCGACGATTTAGGGGTCTATGCCTGGAATTTCTTCACGAATGACTTGGATCTTAGGTAGATCCACATGTACCCCATGCTCATCAACAAAGTGTCCCAAGTATTGGACCCTGTTCATGCCAAAGGAGAATTTTTCCAAGT
>CBVK0103756323.1:0-18758 GCA_900067695.1 Picea abies
GACCAACCAAATATTATGATCTTAAAAATCGATAATAGAAGCAGACCTGTTCTGCGAAGGGCGTTGGCACAGTAGCCATGAGAGTCTCTAAAAGGCAATCGAAGGTCAGCTGACTGGGCTCAAACACGAACATTCCAGCGTTAAAGTACAGAGAAGGCCGCTGCCCCAATTCGATGGGCCATGACACCTTGTCCGGGCACTGCTGGCAGTATCCGATGTTGTACTGCGGAGTGTGACTCCATGTCTTCTCGCAGAAGCAATCCATAACGGCATAGAAATATCCATCCGGCATGTCAAAGAGGTGATCAATGTTGTGGAAGACTTGGATGTCTGCGTCCAGATATACCATCTTGCTGTACTCCTTAAACTGCCCACCACCCAAAACAAGATTCTTAATAACTATATTCAGATATTTAGGAAAGATATTGTTGTTAAAATCTAGGCATGTATATGGAGATTTGCAAGAATTGAAAATACCTCCCAAATACGGAGTTTGGAGTAGTTGAGGACATAGTAAGGCATTGAGAATTGCACTTCATTGTCGGGGGGATGGATTGGCTGAATCTGGCGAACAATACAACCCTGTCTGCGCAATTGCAGGCGATGATCCTCTGGAACATCGGCCAAAACAGCAACAACAAGAGGATATGCGCTCTTCACCTTCCGGAGACCCTTTGCAAGACCGACAACACCTTTCACGTAGTCGCCACATCCAGCCAAGAAAGTCCCCACTGGATTGGGTGGACAGTTGGGTGCAAGTTGACAGGTATTCACCCGCGACACAGACGTTGGAGGAAATGGACGCGAAGCAACGGTCGGTCGACTTACGCTCTTGAGCGAGCGAATTTTTGGTTGCTTTCTCATTTTATAGTGACGAATCTCCTTACTGAGGGGAATATTCCAAAGCAGTTTCTTAGGCCAAAGAAAGGGCCTTTAGTCCGCTGTCAATATTTAAGTCGACACCGACAGGACCTTTGCTTTTCAAGGCTCGGCAGTAACTATGGAAATGGGTGAGTCTTTTTAAAAAAAATATGGAATATTAGCTTATGGGTGAAATTTACTCCTAAATTTTTCCATAGTAGGTGGGCTACAATGTGTTCCTTTTTGGGGATGGAGGATGAAACTAAATTTGAATTTTTAGGGAAATTGTATAAACAACTTTACTATTTATAAAAAAATATTTATGTACATAAAGTTGGGAATAGAGAACAAAGGAATCGATTATGAAATAAATTATTAAACACACCTCTAACATCATTCACACCTTTAACATCATTCTAATGAAGTTGATAACAATAGTTGTATTACTAACTTTGATTTCTATTACCTTTAAATTGATGTGTACCTAGGAATATTATGAACTAGTTTTATGTGGCTTTATAACCATTAGGGTTTTAAAGAAAATTTTTGTAGGAAATATGTCCATAACTGAGGGTTCGTGGAAGATTTGTATCATACATTGCCAACCCTTGCACTGCCTTTTCCTCACTATCGTCAACTCGACTCATTAATGAGGAATAACTTATGATCCTTGATTCCTAAAAAGTTAAAAGATATAAATTTGTAGGGAATCCAATGGTTACTAGTAGGATATGCATGTCCATTTTGTCAAACCTAATGAGTGTGATATTGTTGTTACAATGTGTAACACGCCAACACCACACAAGACCTCATAATTGGAGAAATATTATGCAAGAAATGCCCAAATCACACTCACAAATTATGTCCAAAGAAGAACCCAAAGGAAATTCAAATAAGTTACTAAAGAAACATGAGCAATCGATATTCCCAAAACCTAAAAATTGAAACCCCCAAGAAAAATCACATTATTTTTCTCAGGTGCTACCAAAAAAACCACAAATTGAAATAAATTAGCATGCATCTATTTACGACCATTTTGGTTGTAGTAAATTCCTCTTTGTAGCAATTCAAACCTTTCATTCATTCATTTTTTTTAATCTCAATTTCATATCAAGTGGGTATCAAGAACTGGGAACAATCCTACGCATGTAGTACCTCTACGTAGAAAAAACTGTAGAAACTTCTACAAATCAAAGCAATGCTCATAGAACTTGAGAAATGGAAAAAAACCATCATGCAACTCATTGGGTAATTCCACTAAGGCTCTTATGGCCCATTTTCTATATGAAAGGAATCAAGATGAAGTGAAACTTAGTTACAACTTTACCCTTGAATAGATAACTCAACAAGTCTAAGACAATGACAACTATTTGGGCCATTATGCCCCAAAACTTGAACTTGGAGAATGAGAGATCACAGTTGGATTCCTTCATGTTGGTTTTGAAGCTTTCCTTTTTCTTTGGTCTTCAATTTCTTAGTGGAGGGGGTGAAGATCTTTAGGGTTTCTAATTTTTTTCTTATTCTAGAGATGGTTGAGCATAGAAAATTCGAGATTTTTTGGATGAGGAGCCATGATATGCCTTCACACAAAGACATTGATGCTATGGAAATTGATAGGAATATGAGGCTGTCTCCATACTGAAATGAGGACAATGAGAAGACTAACCCCTCATCTATCTTGCAAATATTAGGCTATTCCCTTTGTTTGTCAAAGTCTCTTAGGCCAACTTGAGGAAACCTCTATATAGTTTAAAATCATCAAACTACATAAAAACCTTCAAGAAGGAAAATGACAACCATGTCAATAGTTTGGAGATCATACATTGACTGCAAAAGGAAAATGAAAGATCCACAAATGCATAGCTCACTAACATTTGTTGCTTCTACTTCTACTTCGTTTTTGGATTGCTTGAGCCACTTAATTACTATTGACTCCATTGAATCCTGCACTGTCAAAGACACCTTAATTTCCAGCGATGGGGTATTTTAGATCTTCATAATAATTTTTATGGGAAAACCATAATTTTGGAAGTGGAAAGACGAAGAATATCGATAAATCCAAGGCCACAATCTAGTGGAATGAAGGGATCCTTGCTAATCAACAAATGTTGTTTTTCTCAATAAAATAATGGGAGTTCGTCGCACCCTTGCATATTATCATATTAAAGAGGCATCCATTGTATTCTTGGCACATTGTTTTCATGTAGGGGTTCTATTCCATGGAACAACATCGTTTTCATGTAGGGGTTCTATTCTGTGGAACAATGACTTCTTGAGAGACACTACACGTTAGCATCGCCAAGGGGGGTGGAAGCGAAAATCTTCAACTTCTCATTCCTTCAAAGAAAGAATTTAGAACATATCATTCTCCCATTTGGATCTCAATCTCTCAACTGAAGACTTAACATTCATTGTGAAAAGAACATATTATACTATAGTGTTACATATGCATATAACATATAGTTTGCAACTAATCACTAGTCCACAAACCTAATCACTAATCTGCAAACCTAAACCCTAATTTATTAGTTCAATATACATTGACCTTTAACAACACCTCTAACAACACCTCTTCGTAAATATATTAACTCCCCCTAAACTCCCCATTATTTGATAACAATTTACACCAAATATTTCTTTATTGTTTACTTTACAAACCTTGAACATCATAAAAATGTCTTAAAAAACCATAATTTTGGAGCAAAGATATCCTCTTTGTAAAACCATGGTTCTAGAATTTCAATTTTGCTACCATGATTGTCCACAAATGAAGGTGGGTGCAATTGTCAAATCTTCCCATCTACTAATGGATTCGATGAATCTAGGAAAATTTGAAAATGTATTAGGTAGATTTCTTAAATGAAATTTAAACGGGTCACCCACGTTGCTTGAAGCGCCTCGTGGTGAGTTTTTGTTGGGTGAAGCAACTGACAGGAACTTTAGTCGGTGCCGTGTACAATATTAACAACCTGAATTTTGACAAAATGGGGTCCTAATACAATATTAACAACCTGAAAGGATTAGAGTGTGCCATATTTTTAAAATATAACTCCACCAACAAAGACACTCGTCATACTAACGAGGAACAAGATGTAAGATAAGGATAGGGATATGCCACCATCAAGTGTGCTCGCTTGAGGGTTCCATATTTAAAAAAGGTCCCACCTAATTGTAAACCTAATTGTAATGTTTATCATGAAAAAAGTTAATTATACATATTAACAATAATGTATGTAAAGTCTTAATGATATGCTTAATAACTTCAAAACACACACCAATTATATGAGAGAGTATAGTTAAATTAATCGTTAATTTATTTATTTTGAAAAAGGAACCATTTCTTAAATGATTAAGAAACCTAAGAAGTCAAGGTTAGCATGTTATAAATTATTATAGAAAAAAAAGGCCTCCTCTCCATATAGAGGTTAGGTTATTTCTCCATGTTAATTTTGTATGGTTAAAAACACGAAATTAGATGGATAGATAAAATAATGATATCTTTTTCTAATATAAATCTTATATTTTGAAATATAAATTAATTTTTCTAAATATGGATATAATAACATTGTTATAAAAATAAAATATATATAATATTTTGTTGAAGAAGTGTTGAGTTGAATTTTACATATACATTTTATAGGTGTGTGTTTATCATAAAATTTGTTCCATACACCAAGTCATTTGTGATTTTTTATTTTCATGGAGAGTTGTCTACTACTTTTTTATTTTCATGGAGACTTGTCTACTGCATAGTAACTACAACATACCCTAGATTTATTTTTGGGTATATGTTATTACGATTTAATTATTGATATAGCGTAATTTAAAATTTTCATGAACTTGGCTCAATTTGTCTCTGAAATTAGATTTAACCTTTGAATATTGAATATGAATTGAATATGTATAATATCATGTTATGCATCTCATAGGTAATCATGCAAATGAATAACCATGCAAGCACGTAGATATATAAGCATGTTATTCATAATAACATTTAAATAAAAACATATACATAACAAAATTAACCATAAGAAATGTAACAAAATGCTTATATTTTGATAAATCTCCAACTAGTTTT
Source organism: Picea abies (assembly GCA_900067695.1). NCBI lineage: Eukaryota > Viridiplantae > Streptophyta > Pinopsida > Pinales > Pinaceae > Picea > Picea abies. The sequence continues at coordinate 4,940 of CBVK0103756323.1, forward strand.
CCTATACATTGTTGCTCTAAATCTTTCAACAACAAGTCACCCCCGAGTTAGGGCTATGACTCCACCAACGAAAAGGATTCCTAAGCCAAGCTAAGGTCTCACAAACAAAGCTAGTCTTTTCTTTGAGCTTCATCCACTTCATATTAATAATATGGCCAATACTATGATGGTTTTTGGGGAGATTTGTGGGTTCAACTTAAATGCATAACATCTACTCAGCAAACCAAAGCAACTCCCGTATCACCTCGTTTCCTTCACAGACTATTTTCTTATGCATATCTATATATAAAATCTAAAAGGATGAGTATGTTTTGAAATAAAAAGAAAGTTGAAAGAACTATTAATAGTGTGGGAAGTACAAGTAAACTTGTCGGGGCTATAGACGATTGTTGGTAGTGAGGCTATGCTTGTTTGGTACCAAGGAAGATTTGTCAAGGCTATGGATGCTTGCTGGCAGCGAAGCAATGTCGAGAAAAAAGAGTGTTGGGTTGGTCTAGTGGTCTAGATTCCTCAACATTTATTATCAATCCAGGTAGGAAAACTTATGAGACACATGCGTAATATGTGCAGAATCTAGTCTTGAAATTGCATAAGAATTCCTACTAAAATCAAAGCAATAAATTGCCAAACTCACAAATAGAAATGGTTCTTTTGTCCATGATTGCTCAGACTTAACTGTCAATGGTAGGGACTCATATTACAAGTAAATAATTCACTCTTAAAGTGTTCCTACTTGCAAACACACTCAGTTTAGTTAACCAAGCTTCAAGACCAGATAGGGTTATGCCAAGGTGTGAGTTAAAAGGCTGAATGAAAGACAAATTACTCTATCAGTGCAAAATAAGGAAATGTATTGATAAGAAAGGTGGAAAGGAATTGAAGACACAATCGACTCTGAGTATATTAGTGTGAAGATTTTTTGTATGGCATGGAAGATGAAATATCAATCAATCATGGTGTTGTCTTTAGCATCTATATATGGAACAATCATGGATCACATAATCAAAGTAACATTGTGTACAAGATAACTAAAATGAATTCTTAATCTACAGGAAATGGATGCAAGTAATGAAAACAATTTCTAAAACAAATTAAAAAATACAACATAGTCCAGGGGGGGCTCCTGGAATATGTTGTTTAAGAACAATCCAGAGTGTGTGAAAGATCCAACTCATCAAATTGTTCAAAACTACTTTGTATTTAGCATCAATGTAAAATCAACAATTACAATATGTCTTGGATGATCATAACAACATTCTCCTTCTAGCCTTGATCCCTATATTGTTCCTTGAGGATATATTTATACAAAATATTCAATGGAGAGGATAAGAACCAATTCCCCAATCCTAGAACTAACTAATCAGATCCAAGTTGGGTTTTACAAATTAAGAAAAATGAAAATCAGTTGTAACAGGAAAATCTGCGAAATTTTGTTCTGAAGAAACGCTCGTACAACCCGCGTCTTGCAATTTTTGGGAATATGCCTTGCGTGTCACCTAAATGACCATATTCCGCATAAAATTCATGCCACATACTTCGTTAATTCATCCTCATCACTCCAAAAATAACCTCTAAATATCACTTCCTAAGAACTCGATTTTTCAAAATTGATTACAAGAAAATCATTTAGATCTTCATTCTAGCGCATAGCATAAATTCTTCCATGATCCTCTAAGTTGAATACTTGATCTTCTAATTGGACGAATTGTATTCCTCACACATGGCGTTGCATTCCTAATTCTATGAGCAAGTTGGTAGATACACAACTTACTTTGTGCATTTCCTGTAACTGCTTTGTCGATTCTGACCATATGTTGACCAACAGGTTCCAACTGTTATGTGGATGGTTGAATAGGTAAATCACCATCTCTTGATGTTGATGAAGTACCTCTAGGTGTATTTTTCCCTTCTGAGCGAGAAAAAGTATGTTAATCACTAATTTATGTAATAACTGGCAAAACATGGTTAATTCCTGTAATAGTTGATTTCTAGGCAATTGTTTGCTAAAATAACTTTAATTATCATTTATAGGAAAAAATAATATTGTTCTTCCAAAATAGTCAAAATTAGAGGTTTTTAAGGTAAAATTGGAGGTGAATGGGCCTAATGAAAAGATCAAAACTTGCACCCAACATCTCCCCTAGACAGAGGATATTGCATGTCCTCATGCAATTTTATTTCAAGGTAACTGTTGATCCAAAATTTCAAAATTGTGTCCTAGTTGCTCATTAAAAACTTGATTTTCTTCCTGAATCTATGGTGCAATTACAATTTCCTTAACTTTTGTATAGCCTCTTGTTTTGGTAAACTTTCCTCTTTTGCTTTTTCCTCTTTTATTCTTTTTTTTCTTTTATGTGATGGTTTTTTTTACATATTTCACAAGACTCTAGAAATATTTTGTTTTTCATTTTACAGGACTTTGGAAATTCTTTCCCTTTTGATTTTATAGGACTCTGCTTTGTCTTTTTTAGAATATCAACCTTCTTTATTGATTGTACACCTTAACCCACTTGTTCCTTTTTGTCACCAATTCCTATAATGTTGATTTTAGGGTTTACAAGATTTTTGTATTCTGCATGGTTTTCACTAGATGACTCATTTCCTTTTAAAAAAAACCCTCCTAGGTCTGATTTGATTTTTCCAATTTATGCAATATAATCAATTTTACTAGAGCATGGTGATACAAAAACCTATCCTTATTGGGTGGATTTTTCTGAACTTCCATGGCCATTTTTGTGAGTCTTTTCAACGGAAAATAAGGCATATTGATTCACTTACTTTTATCCTTCAAATGTTGCAACAAACAAATATGGTAAAGACATTATACTATACCTCCCCTCATAGGTCAAGTACTTCTAGATGAAGAAATCCACATATTTCCAAGGGTCATCTAAATAGGTTATTGGAACACTCTTAGTCCAGTTTGGATTCTGTTGTGATTTGTTCAAGAACATTGTCCACCCTTCTCCTTTTAGTCTCTGGATTTTAATCCAGCTTTCACCTTTCCTCTCCAAACATGTGATGGTGTCCAATGATTCCTTTGTAACTGTGATTTTGATATCTCCAACCCTAGTTCTTCTTCCTTCGGATGTCTTAGCGTTATGACCCTAAAATTTTTCAAACAAATGAAGTAACCCTGCTTTCTCAAATAAAACTCTGCAAGTGGGAAACTCATCGAGAAACATTGTTCCCTGTGGCTCATACTAGACCACAAAAGGTGCCATCATCTTCTTCCTTTTTCCTGCGGAATATTTTAGGTGCCAAGTTTGATTCCTTTCAATAGATGAAGGTTAAGGGTGACAGGAGTGGGAATTAGGAAGAGATTATGATTAGGTAGAATTTGTGAATCATTTATGGATAAAAAACAAACTTGTGATAACCTTTTAATTTGAAAATTCAAACATTCAGAATATCATGTCATAACAGGGTGATGTTTAATCTTCCTATAGTCAATATGCCATTCCATATGAGGATCAATGTCTAGTAATAATGACGCATGGATATAGTTATGGTGATCGGTGATTGGTGTAATGATTATGGCCAAAAGATGGGTAGTCATGAGGAAATCGTGGTTTAGTTCATGAAATATGGAAAATGACATAAATATATACGTTGTATTTGAAAATTCACTCTAGTTTAACAAGTAAATAATAAAAAACTATTGCATTCCACTTACTATTAACAAGAAATACTACCTCTACAACTTGGGTACACTTTAAAGATTATGCACATTTGTTGAACCGATTTTCACTTTGATTTAACCTTGATTACTGGAATTTCTTCTTTGATTACAAGAAATGATTGTATTTTTCATAAGAAATAAAAATTATATGTACTATGGAACCAAAAGAAATTGTTGTTTCTATGACTCGCTTGAAAGTCTCAGAACCATTGTTGATCTCCCCCACGCTGAGATCTTTGCATGTCCTCATGCAAATGAAGTAAGGAATATGACATATGTATACTCTTTAATGGTCCTTGAAGGCTGAGTGCACTTTGTGAAAGCTTGAGATGGAATATGAGAGTGAGGCTTCATGAAGTTAATACTAAAGGATCTACACTAGAACCAAGAGAAAAATGAAGTTTTGCATGCTGAAAAATGATCAAGGATGATGAAGATGTGTATTTTGGATGACGGGAAAAACAGATTTGATGGATCTTATTGCTCATTTTCTAAACATACTTATTGGACATGTCAAATAAGAAATATTGTTGGATTATTTCCTGAAACAAGACTGAGTTTCAATCTGTTATTAGGACAATATATTGACATCCTTACTTGTTTGAAGCTACTATTTTTTCACATCTTGGCAATTCTATCTTTGGAGTACATTTTTCAATTGCCACAAACAGTTGAAGAAGGTTGGACATGGATGATTCTAAAATGGAATGGATCTAATGCTATACTAAGAATAATGATCACTTCTATCTGTTATTAGTTTATTGGAAGTCTTTGAATTCTTACAATTGAAGGAGAATGCAAAAACTTTCACAATTCCTGTAATTTCATGTAATTGATAGATTATAAGAAATAATTCTAGAAATTATCATGAAACCTTCTTTGAAAACATACCCATACATCTCTTATTACGCTTCTTTTGAAAATTGTGCTCTCATCCTACTCAAATATTTGTATTCTACACAAAACCCATGTTTATGAATTTCCTAATTCAGTCCCATTGGTTTGCAAATGATATGCAAAGTTTGTCCTTGAAAATAATCTGCTACATGATTTCCGAAGATGACATCTTGTTATAGGAATTCATGTAATTGAATGAATTTATAAATTATGCCAAACCTAGAACCCTTAAGTTTTAAGGAATGACTTCTTTGACTAGGGAAAAGAGAAAACATCTAGACTTCAAAGCATAAGCTGATTTTTTGAATCTTGGGCTATGCAAGGGAAAAAATATTTTGAAAGAAACTAAGCTTTAAATCTGATTCTTTCAACATGCTTATGAAAATACACCTTGAACATTGGAAAATTTGATAATCTAAAAAAATTACAAGAAATATGCATAGATTCTACATTCCCAGAATTTGGATTTTATTGACTTATTAATGAATTATACCTGCGAGTAACTTGGTTTTCAAGTAGAGTTCAAGATTAGTTGCGTCAATAACCCGGTTTTCACAAATAAGAATTATTTTTATCTTTATTTATTTTTCTACATTATCCTACTCTTCTTGAAAAAAAAAGCCTCTTTCAAGTGTAGGAATATTTCCAATGCATCCATTCATGCAACAAGATCTTTGTTAAACTCACATCCAAGTTTGAAAAGTGTACCTTAATGAATACCAAGATATGAGAGGCCAATTGTTTTTGTATAAATGATGCCAAGAATTGTTGAAATATGGAGTGATGTTGTATATTGATGACTAATTGAAACCAAACTCCAATATGATCCTTGTTTCCTTGGTTTATTGTAGTTTTCATGTCATGAAGTTCTTCAAAAAATTGATCATCGTATTCCTAAGTACAGAAGGGATATGGATCTAGTGACAAAGATGCAAGGAATTATTTAATTTCTAGTTCTGGTGTCTATTCTTTATTGGATATTGTCCATGACTCCTTAATCTCTTCCTCATGATGACAAATAAAACTAGAAGAAACTTCCAAGTCCTCTTATGGAAATTGTTCATGGATCCTCCTCTTCTTCTAAATATACAAAATCATCCCTACTGAAAAAGTGGTTGAATGCAACTTCACTTTATGGAATCATCTATATAACCCCCCCCCGAGTTGATTACCATTGATGATTGAGTTTGTGTGATAGAGTCTGAGGTCGCACAACAAAAGAGGAGCTTGGATTTTCTACCTCTCGACAAATTCCAAGTTGTGATGGTATGTTAAGCCCTAATATTGGTTCATCACTCCTTAATTGGGGAATATTAGATTAGTAATGTTAATCTGAAATTATCTCTTTTTCAAGACGTTGAGAACTTTTCTTGAGGTTTTTCTATGCTATATTGATGTTTGGTTCTTAACATGGTAGTTATTGCATCCAAAACTAAGGAGATTTTTGTCGTTTGGGCTAAGTGTCAAAGCATCTTAGAGCTAATCACTACCGCAACAAATAAGGTCTTAATATTTTATATCCAATTGATAGACACGTAGTGCTTCCACCCCCTGAATCAAGAAGATGGAAACCAAAGACCCAATATCCCCTTGGGTCACAACAACCGATGCATATGAGGTCGTCTAGATCACCCAAGAACTTCATAGAAACCTCAGTGAGTCTGATAGCCAATTTGAAGAGTTTGTTCAAAAAATATTGAAGACGGTTCCATCCATCACATCAGTCACTTCATGAGGCACTTGGCTTGAGGTTGAGACAAATAATAGTGGTGGGGGCATGTTGGCATCCAACGTTTTGGGTAAAGATCACATGCACAAACAAAGTTGTGCACACCTATTCTAGTTTTACATGCACTCAAGCAACTTTGTGGTGGGTGACAAGAGGTGTGCACATGCCAGATCAAGTTTTTTTAATGTGCACCAGTTCAAGTTCTTCCAATGCATGATGGCCCAAGTTTTTTTATGCAGTTCTAGAGATTAAGAATACATTGCATGCATGTTGGAATCAAGAAAATAATTTTTGGGAAATATTCCTGGATGATTACTTCAAGAAGCATAAGAGATCGTGGAGTAGTAAGGAGATGTGCTGGAAAAGTAGTTAAAATTACCACAGTTACAAGAAGGATACATGGAATGCATGAAAAATCGTGTGGGACTAGCAGTCATAGGAGTGAGTGGGGAAAAAATGAAAGTGACAAATAGCTAGAGCAGAGAATCAGATAAGAGGGATCAAAAACGATAGGAAAAAGGTTGTTCTTAGTCATGTTAGCTATCCAATGGGGTAGAAAGTGTTGGTTGTTGTCAATGTCCTTGAGCTCACTTTGAGCCTCTATTTTTTTAATGTCTCTGGTTTTGAGTCTATTTTTGTCATATGTGCAGAGTCTAAAAAAAGTGCATGGAGCTATGTAATGTAACACTAGGAAAATGTATAAGAGAGCAGGGCTCTATTGCTTTCAATTGATGATTTTCTTAAAGTATGTCTGTGAATGGTTGAATGAAGATAATAAAGTTGTAGTGATTCTAGTCTTATGATGTATTTATCATGTGTCAATTGAATGTATGTGTTGTTTTGATATATTGTTAGTCGTTACGTAGATTGAAATGGGTTGTATGAATGCCAACCCAGATGGATTCCTGTGTAATTAGTCCTTCATCATCGACACAATAACAGATGGTCTATGTGATTCTCATAGCATTACGGGTGAGACATTATTCGGTCTTTGGATGAGGATTTATATTCCAAAGCCTTGGGGGTTTTGTTGGTCAACTCTAGACGAACCCTAGGTATTCAACCCCCCATCATTGAGAAGGATGTGCGCAAGCGTAGAATTACCCAACAATAAATATCATAATATTAATTTTTACATTGAAGATAAATGTTGGAAGCTACATCTAGAGATGAATCCAAAGAACTCCAAAAAGGATGCTAGGAAGAAGAACATGCTAGCCATGGATTCTAGAAACTAGGTAGAGTGTAGCTTAGATGGAGATTCAAGATTGTCTGCACTACAATGAAAAAGGAGGTGAAACTAAGGAGCCTCCAACCTAAGGAAGAGAAGGATATGAATAAACTCTTCCATATTAATATCCATTTCCATAATACAAAGGTGAATACTCTATTTGATTTTGGATCATAGGCCAACCTCATAGAAAAATATATGATCAACAAAATCGGATTGGAATTTCATGACCATCCTCACCCATAACCATTAGGATGGGTAAATAAGGATGCAAAGCTCAATTTCACTAAGTAGTCTAATATCAAATTTTCTATAAGTTAAAACTATATTGATGAAGTGGAGGTAGATGTCATACCACTTAATGCGTGTGGTATAGTGTTTGGAAGCTCCTACATGTACATGGGGAATGCCATGAGAGAATAAAATGAGTACCACCTAATCAAGGATAGGAATTCCTTCATCGTCAATTCACACAAAGGTAAATCGAATATCTCTATGGTAAGTGCTCACCAACCCAAGAAATTGACCAGTTTTAGTAGGAATGTTGTATTGTTCTTCTTAAGAGAAAATCAACAAGGAGATGAATTAGTTAAAGTAAAGGAATCCTTGAAGGGATGTACTAAAGAGTATAAACATAATTTAGATGATATTTTTCAAGTGTATAGAGAATTTTTCCAAGAGCGTAAAGGTTTACCAGCCAAGAGGGAAGTGGAGCAGGGGATATAGTTATTTATTTACTCTCCATTTTCGAACATTGTGTTGTACAAACAATCCATCATGGAAGCAAATGAAGTGAAAAAAGAGTTGCAATGTCTATTGGAGAAGGGATTGATTCAACTAATAAACTCACCTTATTATTCACCTATCATCATAGTACCCAATAAGGAAGGGACTTGGAGAATATGTATCGACTAGAAAACTTTGAATAATATCACCCTTTAGAATTGATACCCTCTACACAGGATTGATGACTTGTTAGATCAATTGTAGCATGTCAATTACTTCACCAAGTTGGATCTCAAATAGGGATACCATAAGGTACAAGTAAAATAATAATAAACCTAGAATACCACCTTCAAGACAAGGAAAGGGCTATATGAATGGTTGGAGATGCCTTTTGTTTTATGTATTGCACCAGCTATATTTATGTTTTTGATGAATCATGTATTACATACCTTTATAGATTAATTTATAATAGTGTACTTAGATGACATATTGGTTTATATATATACCTAAAAAGAGAATGTTTCACTTCTCATGCAAGTGTTAGAGACCTTGGGAAAACATCAACTATTGGCAAACCCTAAGAAATATGATTTTGCTCAGCAAATATTAGTATATTTGGGGTATGTGTTTGTTGGAGAGTAGCTCAAGATGTAGGCCATACTCATATGGTTAAATCCTACTAACTTTGTTGATATTTGGAGCTTTGTGGGGGAACCATAGTACCTAAAAAATTTGATAGCCTCCTTTAAATATATGGTTGCACTACTCCATGTCATAATAGCTAGCAACAAGAGTTTCTAGTGGGTAAGGAATCCGTAAAACAATTTTGAAGAGATGAAATGAAATATTAGTGAAGTGTTAGTTATTTCATTTTCAAATTTGTAGAATCCTTTTAAAGTTTATACTAACACAAGTGAATATGCTATGGGAATAGTCTCGATGTGGGGAGGTAATCCAACATGCTATCATTCTACAATGTTCCATCATGGAGTCCAAAACCACCTATATATGATAAGGAATTTTATGTTATTGTTCAATTTGTTAAGAAGTGGAAGCACTATCTAATGAACAAGGAAACCATCATCCACCCTAATCACTTTACATTGTAGTATTTTTAAGCCCAAAGTAAGATTCAACAAAGTTACAAGGCACTACAAATGGATAGGGTTTTTACAACAATAATATAATCATCAAATCTAATAAGGGAAACACTAATAAGTTGGAAGGCATTCTTTCAAGGCCACCCACATTCAAGATCACCGCTTTGGAAAATATTATGAACATGGATCCTTTCACCCATGATGCATAAAAAGAGGCATACATATAACATGAGGCCAAACTTGTGTAGAATTAAGTGAAATTAAGGTTGACCATTATCTCCAAGATGGTTTTCTCTATAACCTAGACAATAATTTTGTTCCTTAAGATGAAATATTTTGATTGATTAGAAAGTCTCACACCTCCTAAGTTGTAGGAATTTTTGTGTTGGGAAGATAGTTGCCAACTTACAGAGGTATGTGTATTGGCCTAGAATGCAAGAAGTTGTAGCTATATTTATTAAAGGGTGCATAATTTTTTGTACCAACAAGCCTGCTAATAGAAAGAAAGGTTTATATCGTCCCTTACATGTACCTAATAGACCATGGGAGTGCATCTTTGTGGTTTTCATGAGTGATTTTCCAACAACTAGAAAGGGACATGACTATTTGTTTGCAGTAGTTGATAGGTTGAGCAACATGTGCATTCTCATGCCTTATAAAAAGAACAGCAAGGGAAAAGATGCATCAAACATGTTATTTGGAAAGTTCTAGGTGCATTTTAAGATACTAAGGAGAATTATCTTAGACAGAGATACGCAATTTTCTCAATGCCTTTTGGAGTACACTTTGGGATAAGATGGACAACAAGTTGAAGAGATCAACAAATTACCATCAACAGATAGATGGGAAGACAAAGGTAGTGAACAAGAAAATAGTTCATATTTTAAGGGGTTACAATTAGAACCATCCAAGAACATGGGACAAAAATCTTATTTATATTCAACACTCTTATAACAAAGCAATCCACACTTCTACTAGTAATTCCCTTTTGAAACTTGCTTTGGATATTTTCAAAATTCACCCTTATATATTGTATATGGAATCAAGGAGTGAACAAAGAAACAATGGGAGGAGAATTTAAGGATGAAAATTTCATTGATAATATTAGGCAGATTCATTTGCAAGTATAGGAGACATTGAAGAAGTCATATGAAAAATACAAGCCCTCACATGATCAGTACATTACTGAGAAAACATGTAAGGCAAGAGAAAGAGTTTGGTTGCATCTAAAAAAAAGAAATACTACAATGTCTTGGTAAGAATACCAAGGCTCTATGGTACGGTCCTTTTGAAGTGTTGGAGACAGGGAAAAATTTAAGGGCTAAATTTCAAACCTAGGATAATTTTCAAAAAAAAAGGATTTACCAATTTCCTTTTTTTTTTAAATGATTTGTCCATATTATATAGGATTAAATTATTTTACTCTAAAAATCACCAAAATTTTCAAGAAACTATATAAAACCCTTGGAAATTTGAACGCTTTTACAAAAATATCACCAAACATTTTATACTTGGAATTAAGAATTAATAAGATTTTCCAAGGTTTTTACACTTTAACAAAAGTATGGATCTCTAAAATTTTCCATAGTTGAAGAAGATGGATGATAATTGTTGTATGAAAATTCCCCTGCGGAAAGGTGAATGTCCTCTTGGATCTTAGACCCCTATGACCAAGATAGAATAATGCTAACTTTGAACATTGACATTCCTTTAAATGTAGCTAAACTAGTTAAGGGAAAAGAGGAAGAAAGTATGAGTACCTTTTTCTGAAGTTTGTCCTCGCTAGATCCGGGTTGAACTTGATCTTCAATTCCTTCAATGAATTCTGCAATCCAATAGACAACGAAGACAAAACATACTTCCTATTCTACCAATATTAGTTTAAAACTAGATTCATCAAAAGAGACAAGCCCATGCAAATGTACACAAACTTGAAGGGAAAAGGCCAAGCATGTGTATTAATGAGAACTCAAAAGAGATAATTACAAACCGTAGATGAAGTCGCGACAGCCTCTTCGAGTCCTCCTGTCCAGCCCTTGTACAAATCTCCCAAGACCATAGGTTTGATACCTCAAATTTTCTTCTCCCATCTCCATGGAAAGCCCTCATTATATATGATTTGGAGGCTTAACCACCATGGAGAGGATCACTCACAAGATCCACTAAAAAGGGATCTCTAAGATATTTAGGGTGAAAATATCTCTTAAGGATTTTAGGGAGGAAATATCTCTCAAGGATTTTAAGGAAATATTTCAACCATCCATGAGATCCTCCACCTACCCTAAAAAATAGGAAATCAAATGTGAGGTGGATTCTCACACTTAATTAATTTTTTTTTCATGAATATTAATAATAATTCATGTGCACTTGGTATTTTGGCCTTCATGTAATATATCCCTCCTCCACATTGACTAGGGATTGTAACATAGGTTATTCCATGGTGTCAAGGTGTATGAGACACTTATATGACACTTTCGACACTTAGGGAGAGGTACCTAGGTGTGAAAATTTCATGTGTAATAGAATGCCCCCTAAGGATATGGCCACTAAAGATACAATATGGATCCATACCTCCATGACTTGAACTGATCGTAGCCACGAAAAATACAAAGTGGAGCTATGAGATGATAAAACATAGCCACGGACCAATACAATGTGGATCTATGTGACAGTCTATATCAACATTCTCAAATGATCTCCTTCTCAGCCTGGGAAAAGTAGTTTAACAGAGTAAACGCTCAACCCAGGGTTTTCGTCCCAATCCCGATGTTGTATGAATATAGCCATGTGAATAGATGTTTTGATGTCGAACATGGTAGAAACCACTTGATTATTGGTCATTTAGGTAAATAGTTAACAAGTGCGAGGGAAATCACGAATGATGTCAGTGACTCCCAAGGTACCCTAGTACATTCCAGCGAATGTGCATAAATGAGATGAGGTCGAACATTTGTGGAATCATCCGATTAGAGGTCAATGATGTAAACCTACTGTCGGAAGTGAGGAGGCCTGCCATTGAGGTATGCAGGTCCCAAGGTATTAACTGGTTTCTAATTCTAATTTCTGGATGATGTGTTGAAGTCGACAGGAAAAGAATCGTTGAAGGAGGGCCTTGATGTATCCCCCATCATCGACACAAAAATGACATAGGAAAGTGATGTAAGATGGTGAATCGAATGACTATGGACTGACACAGCAAATGGAAACTGGTAATACCGCAGATGGATGGTTTGAAGTGAAACTTCCCTTGAACATGATGAGTCACGACAATTGAATTGGCATCATTGACTTGACGAGTACCAAAATGTAATGTGACGACAATAAGATCACTCTTCGACTGGACGAAAAATTATGGCGGCACATGGAATTGGTATGACTCAGAGACAAGCAGATTACCCAAATGTAAGACGAGACACAAACATGTGCCATGTTCAAGGGTGACAAAATAGGCCATAAAGGATTCTCAAAAACTTGACCCATTTCCTTCAATTTCCCCCCACCCAGATAGATGAGTACCTCTTTTTAATTTAACGAGATCGAGGAGGATAACACATGCTCGATATTACTTACCTTTGGTAAGTTCCTCTTCTTTTGTTTAACGAAATGGAAGAAGTAAAGGTTCGTTCCCATATGGGCCCTTCAATGTGTGATTTTAGCGAGTCCAGATAAGGAAAACTTGGTGGTTTTTCATGTTTAGAGAGTCTAAAAAGAACTTAAAGGTGACTCTAGGGTTGTCCTTTTTTGTAATATTAGTCTCTGAAGTCCGAAAAAGAGATAAAATTCTACTCGGGAGACACCCTTTCAAAACCTTTGAACGAGTGTGAAAGGAAGCAATATTACTCGACAATATTTTCATGTTTAGATATTTTGAAAAGAGCTTAAAGAAGATTTTGGGGGGTTCCTTTTTCGTATATCCTTACGAGTCTGAAAAAGAGATAAAATTCTACTCGGTTACATTCCCATGTTTTTTCAAGCGTGAGAAATATCTAAGACCGTGCTTGTTAGTGTGACAAGGTTAAACAGAAAAATATTGCTACGAAACCTGCAAGTGAAGACAAATCTGCATCCAGGGTATTAGTAATATCTCCGAAAAAAAATTTAAAACCCAAAATAAACTATAGATTAGCAAAAATGAACCCTATAATAGTGAAATAGGGAAAAAATTCTTATTTACCATTTCATTTTTACCAATCTCTCCTAGCATTGGTATTTTTGACTTCGGAGGGTGATTTTCAAGATTTTGATACCGGAGCTACAGTTGACCGTGTTCACATCTGTCTGGATCAGGTTGGTCATTAACCCATTCTAATCATTTTCCACTGTTTAGATTTTCTTTTTAAGGTAGTTGATCGTCAATGAGGATTTCCCATATGTCGGAGTAGATTTTAGGGGTAGTTTGAACTTAGTATTTCCAGAGGGTATAGACTGGGATGCGTCAGGTATGAAACCAAAAC
>CBVK0103756377.1:0-37253 GCA_900067695.1 Picea abies
CTCTTCCGATCTCACCAAAAAAATTGCCCAAGACAGAACTTATAAATCTAAAGAAGAGGGGAAGAAACCTAAAACTCAACATGAGAGAGGAGAAAGCTCACAGAGAGGGCAATATGCTAATAGAAATACTTTTCCTCGAGCTAGAGGAAGAGGAAGAAGCATAGGCGGTGAAGTAAAATGCTTTGTTTGTGGAAAGGTCGGACATAAATCCTATGAGTGTCCAGATAAGAAGAAATATGGTGGTGAAACTCACATTGGCGAAGCTCAAGGATGGAATGTTGAGGCAAAAGACGTTGAGGGTGGAATATCCTTAATGATGAGGAAAGTTTTCTTGAAGCTGAAGAAAGAGGCAAAAAACCCAGCCCAAAGAAACAGTCTGTTTCAGACTGCTTTCAAAACCAAAGAGAGGGTATGCAAGGTCATAGTGGATAGCAGTAGCACAGAGAATCTCGTATCTACAGAGATGGTAGAAAATCTAGAGTTGGAGACTGTTGTACATCCAAGCTCATACAGAGTTTCATGGCTACAAAAAGGACATCAGGTAAGTGTCACTAAACAGTGTTTAGTTGAATTTAAAATAGGAGGATATAAAGATGAAATATTATGTGATGTCATTCCCATGGATGTTTGTCATCTATTGTTGGGTAGACAGTGGTAATATGATAGGAATGTGATTCATGATGGGAGAAATAACACGTACACACTGGATAAGAATGGGAGGACGCACATGTTGCTGCCAATTAAGAACCCAGAAGTGAAAACAGAGGTGAGCAACACTGTACTTCTCATGAGTGGGAAGGAACTTCTTGAGGAGATTAAGAAGAAGGAAGAAACACAATTTATTGTGGTCAGGAAGTCCAAAATTGTTTTGACTAGTACGAGAATAGATGATTTACCAGAAGAAATCCAGGAATTGTTGGGAGAATTTGTTGATATAGTAGTGGATGAACTACCTTGTTCGTTACCACCTATTAGGAGTATAATCCATCATATCGATCTTATACCTCGAGCCAGTTTACTGAACAAATCCGCGTACAGGTTGACACCGCAAGAAAATGAAGAAGTCAAGAGACAAGTCTAGGGCTTAATGGACAACAGATTGATTCAAGAGAGCTTGAGTCCATGTGTTGTTCCAACAATGCTCAACCCAAAGAAAGACAGAGGCTAGAGAATGTGTACAGACTCAAGGGAAATCAATAAGATTACCATCAAATACAGATTTCCATTACCAAGGATGGATGACTTGATGGATTGCTTGAGTGGAGCAAATTTTTTTTCAAAGATTGATTTGAAAAGCGGGTATCATCAAATTCGAATGAGAGAAGGTGATGAATGGAAGACAACATTCATGACAAATGAGGGCCTATATGAATGGATTTTCATGCCATTTGGCTTAACGAATGCACCCAATACTTTCATGAGGTTGATGAACGAAGTCCCGAAGGATTTCATTGGGAAATTCGTCATTGTATATCTTGATGATATATTAATCTTCAGCAAAATAGGAGCAAAACACTTGAAGCATTTAGCTGCAGTAATGAGAAGATTACAGCAAGAGAAATTGCTAATAAATATGAAGAAATCATCATTTATGAGGACAAAACTCATTTATTTGGGTTTTGTTATCTCTAAAAATGAGTTGAAGATGGATCCAAAAAAGGTAGATGCAATTAAGAATTGGCCATCGCCGAAGAGTGTGTTTGAAGTTTGAAGATTCCATGGTTTGGCAAGTTTCTACATAAAATTCATTCAAAATTTCAGTGGAATTAGCACACCAATGATGGATACGGTGAAGAAAAGACACAAGTCTTTTCACTGGATAGAAGAAGCAAAGAAGAGCTTCAACCTATTGAAGAAGAAGATCACGGAGCAACCAATTTTGGTTTTGTCAGATTTTAGCAAGACATTCCAGGTCAGGTGTGACGCGAGTGGATTTGCAATTGGAGCAGTCTTGAGCCAAGATGACACGTCGATCACATATTTCAGTGAAAAACTGAATGAAGTGAAGATCAATCACTCAACATATGACAAAGAATTCTATGCAGTCATACAAGCACTGAAGAAATGGAGACATTATTTGGTTCCTAAAGAGTTTGTTTTGTACAGTGATAATCATGCTTTACAATTCGTGACTCAATAGGAGAAGTTAAACCAAAAACATGTTAAATGGCTTGAATTCATGAAGAATTTTACTTTTTTGACTAAGCATATTTCTAGAACTACTAACAAAGTTGTTGATGCTTTGAGTAGGAAATGTTTGCTTATGCAGGAATTCAGAGTCAAGACTTTGGGTTTTGATAACCTCAAAGAAATGTATAGGGATGACCCAGATTTTAAGGAGGCATATGAGGCATTTGAGAATCCAGTTCTTAGGGACAGAAGCCAATGGACTGATTATATGATCCAGGATGGGTTATTATTCTGGGGCAATCAACTATGTATTCCAAAATACTCCATGAGGGAGAACCTGCTGAAGGAAAAACACAGTGGAGGATTGGTTGGACACTTTGGTCATGATAAGACATTCTCAAAGTTGAATGGCTCATATTTTTGGCCAGGGATGAGGACAGATGTTAAGAAATTTGTGGACAGATGCAGGATTTGTCAGCACACAAAATGGAAAAGGAAGAGCATAGGGTTATATCAACCATTACCCATACCAGAAAGGCCGCGGGACGCAGTGAGCATGGATTTTATATTGAGACTGCCAAGAACACAAAGAGGCTATGATTCAATGTTTGTGGTAGTCAACAGATTTTCAAAAATGGCACATTTTATACCATGCCAGAAAACCAGTGACACAACTCATATTGTGAACCTGTTTTTCAAGGAAGTCATCAGACTTCATGGCTTTCCAAGGAGTATTGTGTCTGATCGAGATACCAAGTTCATAGGGAATTTCTGGAGGACCTTATGGAAAAAGTTGGGGACAATTTTTTCTTTTAGATCAACATATCATCCTCATATGGATGGGCAGACAAAAGTCGTGAACAGAATCTTGGGAGATTTGTTGAGGAGTTTAGTGATTGAACACCACAATCAATGGGATCACATTCTGCCACAGGTGGAATTTTCTTATAATGATTCTCTTAACAAAAGAACAGGGCAGAGTCCATTCTAGATTGTATATGGAATGCAGCCAAGGGGATTTTCTGAATTGAAAGATTCGAAACAAGTTGAATTCAGGAGTGCTAGTGCAAAGGACTTTGCAGAAGGAATTAAGGAGCTTCACAGCCAAGTCAAGGAGCGATTGCAGAGTTCAAGTCAAGAATACAAGTGGAGAGCAGATCAACACAGGCGAGAACTTCAATTTGAAGTTGGTGATCTGATTCTTGCACATCTGAGGAAAGAGAGGTTCCCAAGGGGAACATATAACAAACTAAAGATGAAAAAGATTGGATCATGCAAGGTCATGAAGAAACTTGGGGCAAATTCATATGAGATTGAATTACCTGATGGGATCAGAATCTCACTGATATTCAATGTTGCGGATTTGTACCCTTACAGAGATGAAGAAGCAGGAGCAGAGAAGGAACATAAAGAGATTCAATGGACAAAACAAATGCCTGTAGCTAAAAATCCATAGATGGAAAGCATAATTGACAAGAGGATTAGCAAAAAGACCAGGAGAAAAGAGTATTTTGAATACTTGGTCAAATGGAAGGGATATCCAATTGAAGATGCTAGTTGGGAAGATGATGCATAAATTCATAAGCATGGACAGACCATGCAAGAGCTCATGAACAAGATTTCATGAAAATTTTCAAGAGAGGGAGTATGATGCAGGAGCATCGTAAGCAGCCAGCTAAGCAACCATAAAGGCGGAAGACAGTTGGAAAAGCGCAACACACATTTTGCACATTTTGAAATGCTTTTGAAAAAATTAATGAGCAAATATTAATGTAGTAGTTAAAGGAAGTGTACTTTCATGTTGTAAACATATATTGAGCGATTTTCTATCATATGTCATATGTAATAGACACTAAGTCTGTTTAATGAAAGTAGGTAGATTTGAATTAAGAGATTAGACAGTTTTAGAAGCGTAGGAGGGAAAATGGATATAAACACCCTCACCCTTGTATTATTGTATCATTAGAACAAAATAAGAGAGATTTTATAAGTTGTTGAGCTGTAGCAGAGAGTTGTAGAGAAGAACCCATGTACAGGAGCACTTGAGTTAATATATGAAGCTTTGACTCAATTTTCATGGTGTTATGATGCTTATTGTTTACATTTGCTGAATGGTATGTTTACAGTTGTTTTATTCTCTCTGTTTATGCATTTTTTTCAATGCTGTGTTGAATGTGTGATTTCATGTTAAGTATATGAAGTCTGAGAGAGGAGAAGAATGAGTTTCAATTGTTTCTCATCCTGAGAGTTCCTGCAAGGAGTGTAGTGAAACGTCTGCAAGGTGTGCATTGACAAGAGTCTGCGTTTTATCTCAGAAAGCTCAGGAGACATACCATTGTTCTCATACCAGTAGAAGTGTAGGTGAAGTACAGATTCATGCAAGGTGTGCGTAGGCTAGTTGAAACCTTAAAATTTATCAACTAAGGTCAAGGTGGAAGGGCTATTGCTGCAAAGAGTGCATAGAGTTGAGGATTCAAATAACCAGAGGTTATTTGAAATATTTCCGCAAGGAGTGTGAGAAAAATTCCTTTTGGGGACTTGAGTTTGCAAGTGAAATCTCAGGAGGGATAGTACCTTTGAAGTGTTCAAAGGGAGATGAAAGTTGAAATCATCTCATAAAAGACAACGCAGGAGGGAGAACACCGACTCGTCTCACATAAGTCATTGAGGAGTGAATCGGGCGGTCAGAATTCTCCAAGGAGAACTCGCGAAATCGCGGGGATCGCAGGATCTAGAGGAGATGCAAGGTGGTTAGGAGTTGGACGAATCCACCATCCTGACATCAAGAATCAATGTGGATCGTTGATCATGGTATGTTTGAGCCATCAAATCATTTCGGTAATTCGGGACCTGTAATTTGAGAGTGCAGGTCAAAACCCTTGGTCACTCAAACTCCCAGTTCACGAAAAGGATAATCAAGTGTGAAATTTTTGTATTTCAGGGTTTGACATACCAGGAATCTTGATGACAAGGAGCTGGGGCGCTTAGCATTGAAAATCCTGAAGTCGTGAAATGCGACGTGCCTTGGGGTGAATTTCGGGATTTCGACATTTCGGCACTTCGGGTGTCGAGAAGTAGAAGAGGCAGGGATATTTGGAATCGAGAGTTTCAAAATCCTGGTTCGCGAAAATCCTAAAGATCCAGAGTTGTCAGATCATGGAGGATCTTAGCCATAGATCACGTTGGAGGTGAGGTTTCGGGAATTCAAAGATCGGACTTTTGGGAGGTGAGGAACCTTTCTGTTGTGGATATCGCAAGTTGTGAAATATCGAAGAGTGAAAGGAAAAATTCCTGAAACATTAAAGGACAATATCCATGGGCCCAATCAGGTTTCGGGGTTCTAGGAGTCAAGAGATAGAGTTGCATGTCAATGCAACTCCAAAAATCACGAAAAGGAAAAAGCTAAAAGGTGGGTCCTAAGAATTAATCGGAGGATACGTGCGACGAAAGTCAAGGGAGTCGTCAAGCTTCAGGAAAAATCCTGAAAGACCTTCGATCTCGCCAAAAGGGGAAATTTTAGAAACCAGAAAATCATAAGGGAAGAGGAACGAGTGTTGGTCAATCACTCATGTTCCGAAAAGATGAAATAAGTGGCAATAAGAGGCGTGTGTTCGATGCATTGAAGGAGTCAACCCTCGTTGACTTTTCAGATTTCGGAGGTTGAAGAGACAAGGGGCTCGACAATAGGATTCACGAGATCGTGAAATTCGAAATCCTGAAAAGGAAAAATCCCCGATCACATTTGTTGGTTGGTTGTGGAGTTAACGCCGGTGTTTGATCACCCAGGCATAACTCAGAAGGACTTGTGGAATACACTTGTTTGTTAGTGTGAAGTATTCCCTGTGGGGAAATCAAAGAGTCAATCAAACTCAGGGAAAGATTTGGAACGATCCTGCGTGGATCTTCTCCCAAGGGTCGAGGGTCTACATCAATACCCCTTCATTTAATTAACATAAATGGTAAATTTTATTAATTGATTTTCGTACACCAATTTACACAATGATTTTCATATGAAGATTTTGGAGTGATAGAAACAAATTTTAAAATTCTACGACATGGGTTTTTTGCATAACATGCCCAGTTCACCAACATGTAGGAAATTTCCCTAGAAAGTGTGTGAGTTGTTGATACATGCGGTTCTTTGAAGGAAACTTTCCCATATTTTCCTTTCATCGTCATATGCTAGATCAACTTCAATACATATTACCTTTTCGTGAATGTCTAAATCCACCTCCACATATCTCCTTTGTTGGTGATAATTTAAACTCAACTTGTAAAATTTTTACTTAATGGTTATATCAAAATTGGTTCCCTCTCAGTTGCTAGTCACTAAAGATTTGACTTGGTCTCACCCTTTTTCATATTTTCTTCCTCATTTGACTGACAAAAATATTTTTGGTCGACTCAATTACAAGAAATTTCGAGTTGGGTATTTCAATTCTAGTCGAACCATATTGCTTCAAAGTCGACCCGATTTGTATTTAAGTTTGTTTTGACTTCGACCTTTAGGTTACTTGTTTCTTGAACCGAATCGACTTGGAAGAAAACCGACTTGAGAAATTTGACTTTGGTCATCTCGACTTTCTTTGGCCGAATTGTATTTCCCGACTCAATTTTCCTTCAAATTTGACCTTTAGTTGGTCGACTTGTCTTCGAATCTTCTTGAAATCGATCAAATTGTCTTCTCAAACTTCCATCAATCTGTAGTCTTACAGTCGATCGAATTGTATTTGAATCATCTTGAAGTCAATTGAATTCCAGATAATCGACCTTATTGTTTCTTGAATCGACTCGACCTGTGACTTGATGGTGTCAATGTTTCAACAACAAATATCCACCATTGAATTCTATCTCATCTTTGGACTCTTCCTCAATTGAGATTTTATGAATCAATTTTAATGAACCATGTATGATTAACTTCTTTATTTTATATTTTCATGGATCCATATTGGATTATCCATTTACCCTTTTTATCTGGACAATTGCTTCACAATTGTTTATTTTGTGTATGGATGTTAAAGACACAATATCAACATTATACAATATAGGATGAGTGTATCAAGATTATACAATATATTATTCAATATTATCTTTCTACTAATATTCAAGTCACCTTCATAACATTATGCCCAATATTGACAATGATTGACATCCAAGTCACCTTCATAACTTTATGTCCAATATGGAAAATGCTTGACATTCAAGTCACCTTCATAACATTATGTCAAACCTTCACAACATTACGTCCAATATTGACAATGCTTGACATTCAAGTCACCTTCATAACAATATGTCCAATATTGACAATGATTCTCAAACCAAAAAATCAATGATACTTCACCTATTTATCAAGGTGGACATCAATGACAACCAAATTTTCAACACTATATTGATCTTCTTCCCATTATCCTCTCTAGTTTCTATGGAAATCCATTAAATATTCTGGTTTTTCTAATTCCTCTTTTCCTGTATTATTATGATCAATTGCAAAACAATACATGCATGTTGCGGGTGGTATTGGAAACTCCCTTGCATAATGTACAGGTTGTTGAAAATTGTGATAGGTTATTGGGCCTCTGCCTCTTCCAAATCCTCTTCCTCTACGACCTCCTCCTCTAAATCATCCTATGTTTTCTTTATTATCTCTGGGTGTTGTATTATATTGTTGTACTTGATTATACTTTAGTGGTGTTGCAAATTGTTGCGCATTATTATACTATGGTGGCGCTGCAAATTGTTGCGTGTTATTATATAGTTGCGCAGGTGGACCTGTCATTGGTTCAACCTGCATCCTATATGCATCTAAGGTCCTCTCCTTCATCATTTACAAGATTCTACAATCCTTTCCCTCATGTCCTACAAACTTGTAGAAATTGCAAAATGTACTCTTAGATATTGTTTGGTACTTTTTCATCATGAGGCAATGATAGGAATCATGTCCATGTGTTTCTACATATTTCAATTGGATTCGATGATCCTCATCCCAAGTACTACACAAATGTTGGGCACTCATTCTTATGATGTCCTTATATTCTACATAAGGTACACCAGAAAACTTCCCTCTTTTCCTTTCCTTTGTTTTGATTCAATTGAAATATCAAATTATTGTGATCTTCTCTCAACTCTTCTATAGCTGGAGATGTATGTTTATATTGATTTTATTCCAATTGCAAGGTTTCTTGCAAAGCCTCATCCCGAGTCTAGAAATTGTTTTGCCTCATTGGACATTTAAGATGTGACAATAATGAATTAATAAATAGGTGTCTATGTTCCATGTATGTGATGGAGTATTTAAACTTACCTTTCAATAATTTGAACTTCTCGTTGATTTCCCAAACCGACTCTCCTAGATTCTGTTTGATTTCTATCATTTTATTCATGTATCGATCCTCCGAACTTGTTCATTGGAATTCATTGATTAATGAATCTTTCACATCTGTGACAATTGTAGGTGCTCCTTGTGGGTTGTTTACTGCGATGCCCATATACCAGTCCAGTGCATGGTCTTTGAATGTAATTGAAAGTTGCACTACTTTTGTATCTTCATATGTGATTTGTTGAGCTGTCCAAATCTTCTCACAAATAAATAAATGCTTCTCTGGGTCATGTTGAGTGCTCAACAAACCCTAAAAGATTTTATGAAATTCTACCAATTTTGGGTACCACTTGTTTTCTTTTGTTTACTATCTAAATTGAAGTCAATATAGAGAGATAGTTTATTTTGTTTTCATCATTCTTATCAATCAAATCAGATGTCTTTGAACTTGTTAGATGAAACCTTGTGTCTAAAATAACTTGGCATTCTAACTAATAAATTGCAACTAACATTGTGACTAATGTGCTTGTGTTCGACATCTGAAAAATCCAGGCAGGAAAAATAATCACAAAGTAAAACTAATCGCCAATCGTTGATGCATCACTAGCATCGGTAAAAGGTGGAGTAAGTTTGCATATTTATTCTCCATGAAGGTTCAAGAGATGGTCGATCCCCATTGACATCGATGAAATACGAACAGGGATAAGAATTGAAAAGAGCCATGAAAAACCTCCGACAGTCGATGACGGATGCACTTGTTTGGGTTTGGGGAAATCTCGAAGAGGTAAATCACCAAAAAATTTTGCATTGACACATCTTCAATCATCGATCTCTGATGCACTTTTGAGATAAGAAAATGTTTGAGAGAATTAATACGGGAGCACTTGGGTAAGATTATCTCCAATCTCCAATCCTTAATACTTTTCTGCATCACCAGGGTAGGATATGTTGTTAGAACGACTGGCTAAGGAAGACCCCAATTCTAAATAACATGATTAAATGAAGATGTCGGTCTCAACTACCACATGTCTTTATTGTATAGGGGTTTTGTATGGTTTAGTTTCATCCCAAGTCATCTTAAGGTTTCATGTGTCCTGGTCACACCTCCGAGTCATCTTTTCAAGGTTAGCTCTGTACTGCAAGATGGATCGACGTCAGATCTCTTTCCAAAATATATCAACGAATGATGTTTAAAGAAAATCCTCGGCCCCTGATCCACCAGCTAGATTAGCGAAACGATGGGGTGTTTTCAACATGAGATATGATTGGATTTGGTCATTTAATATGCCAATTAATGTTTCAACCCACATACATTGTTACCCCATGCACTGATTGAACAACGAGAATTTGAAATCACCGATAGGCCATGTTATATCTCGCAACCGCGGCATCGACCTACGATCAAATTTAATTTTAAACGTAATGAAGATCTGGCGGCGGATTTTGTAGAACCACACTCATATCTTGAATTTAATAGTTGATGTGACAAGGTAAGCTCATCTCTATTTAAATCATGAAAATGGCTTCAAACACTTATATTATGTGCACAAGTTTCCATTTCCAAAGCATCCGAAGAAACAAAGAAATCATCTCAACACTACATTGATTCTCAGACCATCAAATCCAGGTTAAAAAAGAAACAACGTTATGTGTTAAATTTTATCAATTTGGTGGTCATAATTTTTTATATATATTCACTTGATCTTTAACACAATGGATAACTATGTTCTAGCTGTAGGGAAAATGCCTCCAAGAAATCCAATGACCAGACGCTTGGCAAGGGAAGCTGAGCTGAAGGAGGAAGAAATTGGTGAGGGTTCTTTTCTTGGTACTACAAGGCAGTTGGAATACACTCCCAGGAAGAGTCAATCATTAAAAACTCAACAAAGAAATGTTTCATTCAACCCCTGGTCTTCAGTGATACATAAGTAACCACTGGATCCAAAATAATGTGCCCACATTCAAGGGATCTATTCAATAGAATCAACTAGGAGGATTACCCAGAGTTTATCCCACATAGCGACCTGGATTTAAGGTCGCTAGACGACCAAGTTTTCCCGAACATTTGGTGGTCATGCATGCACATGGTTTCCTGTCGAACTCCATTTTTCCCATGCATCCAAAACCTGAGTTGGTTGATTGATCACATAGACGCAAATAAATTCCTGATCAATGATGAGAATGGAGGGTGTGTCAGAGTTCTTCTCCCGACCAAAGTTAAAAAGTATTACAAGCTCAGGGACCTAGAGGGGCAGTTGAACACAGAATTCATGGTGAAGTTATATGAATTCCAAAACACTAGTCAGTTGATGGCCTCATGGTGGAAGGAGGACAAGAAATTTACAAACCAGAGAAATGGCTGGTATGGGACAACAAACCCGAGGGAGCTATATATCTACTTGATGGCTCTAATCTACAGACTGTATGGAGAAAATAAATACTCAGAGTTCTTATAAGTGTGGATGCCCCTAGTGTACACTATGGCTATCTCGAGGAGTAGATTCAACTAGGGAGAAATCATATCCAATAAATTGAGCACAAGCATAGTACAGGCTCAAATACCAAAATAAGGAGAAGCTCTTGCATTTCACATGGCCTCGTACCTACTCGATGTTATCTATGCAAGAAATGTCTTCATCGATATGAATTTAAGCTAGAACGTTGCGTACCTTCCCATTCATGTCTACTTCAAAATATTATGGGAGAACAAGTACAAAAAATCATATGCCCATATTTGTGATGAATTCATCGCCCGAGTCTATTTTATTTTATTTAAAAAGGAATGGTCGAGGTTGTCTATAGAAGCTAAGAAAATGATATTGAAGGTAGGCCACTATTATCTAAATGAACACACAACTTATATCAAGATGTTTGGGGCCACTAGAGCACCACATTTTCTCTATTATCATGTCCCAGACTGACTCATTGTAGGAGAAATATGTTTTCAAATGATCCTGTAGAGTTATAATGCCACACTAGTTAAAGACAAGAAACGAGCATTCATACCCTACGAATTCCATGTGGGGTTTTACATGGTGAAATAAACTACTCAAGCCAAACAAGAAGGTCTGAGCCAATTTAAATTTAGGTTCTCGACATGACAATTTTGCAAGCACGACCCTAAATGCCTATTTCCCCAACACACTTCACAAGTATCGTCATGTTGGCCATACACGCATGACAAGTTTGAGGATGATATTTTTATAGAATGCGCTCAGGAATGGGAGGAGGTAGTATAGAGGAAATCCAACTCGAACATGACCAGGTTCAATGCTCAAGAGGATATTAGATTTACATAAGAAATCAGAGTAGCAGAGACCCCAGAGGCACAAAGGAGAGGATTTATTTTAGTAGAAGGAGCGCAGAGAGTCATTGACTAGTTAGAGAACAATCCTAAACTCGTAGAAATAATGAGGATCCTCTCTGAGAACCCAATCATGATTAGAGGAGATCCAAGTGGATTAGAATCAATACAAGTGGAAGAAATCACCGGTCTGGAAAACCCTAGAGTTCCATCACCACACATTACATCTCCGAGGACCATTCCAACCCTACCTTAGCACCAGGTGAAACATGTGTACCAAACCCTCTGTTTGATATAATAACCATCTATGATGATGAGGAGAGTTCAAAGATCTCCATGGTAACTCCGATACCAATTACAAAGGAGAAGGAACCTGAGAAAGCATCAGCCCCAAGTCTCGATACTCCAGTTCAATACCTTTCGTAGAGAAACCATGAGGTCGAAAGTGTCTTAGAAACTAAGTTACTTGACCTTTCAGGCACCCAAATAGATAGTTGAAGGGATGAGCTAGGATCAGGTAGTCAAAAAGAGGAATTTCAACAACAAGATATAGACACCTCGATAGCTGATTACCAAGTAAGTACTGAACCTATACCTAGTTCTTCAACTTTGGTTGATGCCTCACCAATCGATGAACAACAAACCGAGGTTGAGCCATCAAAACATATGAAACAAGTATAGGAACCAACCCTAGAATAGATACACACAGTTGAGAGCCTAGGAAACACTCTAACCTGGGGAGAAAAACAAATTCCTAAGCCTGTTGATGAGGTCACTGACATACAGGTGATCAGCTATGATAGGGAAAGGAAAGCTATCATGAATAGGAGCACTAAGAAGATAAGTCTCACACTAGATAGTTCGATTCTCATCACCACGAAGGAGAAGTTTCTCATCACAGAAAATGCTAAGACATTGGATCTTATCGAGGCAAGGATGGCTATCATGGATGCCATGTTGGATCGAGAAAGAAGAGATGAAAAGGAACTAGCCACTGCACTAAAGGAGATAGAGAATATATGTCATTTTTAAAAATACTATCAAGACTCCACGTAGGCTGCGATGTTTTTTAGAAGTGAGTTATAGGATTCTTATGCAAGGTTCACAAATGAACGAAACATTTTCACCGCAGGTATAGCCAATTTCCAAGAAGATACCCTTTTGGCACTAGCAACCTGAAAGGACGTGAAAAGGTGGTATGAAAAAACATACCAGGTGGTAGAAAGGATTGATTATAGCAGCACAATACAAAAGGTCTAAGATGTTGAAGAGAATATTATTTGAGTACTAATGGATAACAACATCTCTTGGATCAGGAAAGCACCTAAATATTGGGTAAATATGGCCTAGAAGCCTTAGCGGGAGATACATAATAAGTGGTCCGAGTGCGAAAAAGGATGGGAAAAGATTAATCGGGAGATGAAAGGCATCGACCTCCCAGAATTCGACTCACCTAAATACTTTTTCGACCTGCATGAAATAGTCAAGTGACATGCAAAACACAACTCGAAATGGATAGGGGAGATCGCACAGGTGGAAAGCATGGCGCTAGGTCAAATACAACAATTTATGGACCATCCAATCAAGGCTCATGCAGTTATCCAGTGACTGGGATTATGTCAACCCCGATGGACTAGAAGAAATTCTCGTATTCCAACACATGCGAGGATATTTTCATCAAGTGATCGGAATATGAGAGGAGTCATCCACTCCAGTATAACTATGAGATGATTCTTGGAGAACAAAGAGATCAAGCGCCATGTGAAGAATTTTGTTTTACTTAACTTAAACTTGCAACAACGTTTTTTAGTTAGTAATTCTTTATAAATAAGGGGATTAAACTTTTAGCAATGGTCGATGGTTTTTGGAAAGACCCTCATTTTCAGAATTGTAAAGAACTATTTTTGAACTACCTTAATTGTGAAGTCTTGTTTAGGATTGGAGACAAAATTTTGTTTTTCAGAAAAGGCGTTATGTGATTGGATTGAGGAGGAATTACTTCTAACTTTATTTCAGTAATTGATGTTGTAACGAGTAAGAGTTTCTGAATCTATTGATAAGTTATTTGTTTCAATAATTTGTTTCCAGTTCTTGTTCTTAATGATGGAAATCAAATCGTTGTGTTAATGTGTGATTAATGTTAGAGCTAAGGAAACTATTTTTATCACCACCATCTTATTACATGCGTATTTTTCTCCCAATAATTGTATCTCAATCAATATTGAAATACCAACAAGTTAATGTATTAGTACTAGCCTTGTAACATGAGTGAATATCTTTGTCTACATGCTTGAGCATGAGGGTTAACCCAAGCTCAACCTTATTCAGTAGTTAAGACTCCCTTCCACCAGTTGGTTTATACCAACATGCATCATTCTATCAGAATCATATAATAAAAGAAAAGATAAAAAAAAAAGAACGTTTGAACTGAAGGAGGAATGTTCATAGGAACATATCTTGTCAATCACCACGTAAATCCCATCGATAAATTAGCTAGATCTAAATATTTGGAGAACCATTCAACCATCAAACTTTGTAGGTTCTAATTGGGCCTCTAAGGCAGATTTGGTTCCTGTTGTTGAGTTATAGGGATTTCAGACCCCTAAACATAATTGGAACTAGAAGGAGGGACATGAATGAATGGCTAACAATGTTGCTAATATAATATCTCGCATAGCCTACAGATTCAAAATATCCCACATGCATGGCTAGTCACTCTCAAGACAACTCACATACAAAGAGTACTCCTGAAATGAGTAACTCACTGTAGAATGAGGAATAAAACCTATTCCCTAAAATACCTTATTCTATTTCTCACGAGGATTTGAACCAATTCAGAAGAATCACAAGAGCTTACGCTCGACAAATTGGGTCATTTCCCTTAGCCCATTTAATTTCTCATAGAAACAAAGTAAGAGGAACAGTGGTCGATACCTCCGACTAGGTTTTTTTTCACACAGTACCAAAATTGATAGATTTTTCCCTCACCAAGATGGAACAACCCCTTAACCTAATCCTCGAAACACCAGTTGTTAACTACTTTGAAACAAACGATTTCAAATATGAAGAAGAAGGGTTTAACTAGGATCACTCAGTTTCAGAATCAGACGACATGGAGGATAATAATGATAATAATGAATAGATGGGAAATCCATCTCCAAATAACCAACCTTGGTTGGCCAGATATTCTCTAGAAATCCCAGGACGGGTACATAACCTACCTCGACATCCAAAAAAAAATACTTCTCAAGTTTGACCTTGAAACCTATGGATTGGCTGAAGACCATATTAAAAAGTTCATACTAGCGATAAGACTGATGAATGTACAACATAAGGAAGTAGTATCTAGACTCATTCCCTATACTTTTGAGAACTCATCCTCAACTTTGTATTTTAACTTGCCCATAGGGTCCATAACTAGTTAGATGAAGTTTCAAAAGGATTTCTTAGACAAATTTGTAGAAGAAACTACCATAGGAGATTTGATGGTTGAACTCTTCACCACCACCATGAGTTAAAAAGAGAAGGTTAAGGACTTAAATCAATGGTTTACCACTATCTTGAACAAATTTTAACCCGAAGCTAAACCTACTCAGAAGTTGCAAATTGAGGTATATGTTAATGCCCTCCCTCCTTTTATTTCCATGTTTGTAAAAAGGGCTGCCAAACATACCCTAGATGAAATTTTCGAGGAGGCCCAAACAATTGAATTTCAAATGAAGGGATGCAAAGATGGCCAGATATCACTAGTTAAGAAGGAATTTTAACCTCTTCCTAGGAGAGGATTGTTGTTGACTAGACCTCCGAGAAAAAAACCAGAACAAGGTCCTAAAAACGGAAGCAGAGACATAAAAGACCTACAACAGATGTTAAAGAAACTCTCGAATGAAATCGTAGGCATGAAGAGAAGTGTCAGGGAAGGAAACCAAGTTCAAAGGCCCTATAAACCTTTTTTCAATAGAAACTCGCCTTTCAAAGAAATTAAACCTCCCCCAGCCAACTTAAACATCAACTTGGGTAATGTAGCATCTGACTCTTTCTGTATGTATGATGAAGAGAACCATTCTGAAAGAGACTATCCCCAATGGGTGCATGCTATGAATTTAATGGAAAATTGGTTCCTAGACGTAGTTTCCCTTACTGGAAAATCAATAAGATCAGTGGTAAACATTGTCGATCAGGAGGAAGTTGAGATGTCGGAGGAAAAAACCATGTTTTTATGGGATCCTGACTTGTCGATGCCTTATGATGATGTATTTTAGGTTCAAGAACCACCCACTAAGGTTTTGGTTGTTAAAATGCAAAGAAAGGGTTAACTAGTCTCAAATGAACTTACCATTGTCCAATATTCAAGGGGAAAACAAACAACCGATCGCTCGAAAGCACCTTTTTTATCCCAAATAAATCTTATAAACATCCATACATGAGAGTCACCCATGTTAGACTACAACATAGTAGAAGACTTAAAAAATTTGAAGGCTAATGTGTCGGTCATGGACATGTGTAGAATTCCCCAGTGAAAGGATTTTCTATTACAAGCCTTAAAGTCAATAGAAGATCCTATAACAAGCACTGACCTAGGGGAGGTCCCAGTCCCCACCGATCCAAAGAATAAACCAAATGTGAACGCTTTCTCTATGGATAAAAAAAGGAAATCCTTGTGTCCCACCTTTCCTTTTGAAGTTTGAATTCTTAAATAGAAATGTCCATAATTGTTTAGTCGACTTAGGGGAATCCTCCAATGTCATGCCATTATCTATCTATAAAAAATTAAATGTGGTTCCGCTCAAAATTGATAAACATGTTATACAACTAGACAAAACTTAGATAAAAGTTATTAGGGAACTCAAGGATTTCATGATCAGAATGGTTACACAAACAAAATGTTTTCAAGTAATTGACATCATTGTCGTAGATATACGAGAATCTTATGGACTTCTACTTAGTCGAGACTGGTCTGAGAAATTGAATGGATACTTTAGCACGAACTGGGCTCACCTCTGGTTTCCATTAAAGGGACATGCCAATATGATTAGGATTGATAGGAAAAGGTATCTCAAACATACTCTCAAAAATTTAGAATCCTTCAATGAACCCTCATCGACAGATTTCCCCGTGCTAGGAAACTACTCCTGTGATTCTAATTTTAGAAATTTCTCCCCTCTCTCATCTGATGTACCTCTCAGTGAAAACTCTGAAATGGGTTTTCAAGAGAATCTACTAGAAGCAGTGAAAGAAATATTCTTCTATCAAGAACCCTTGTTGGGAAACATAGACAAGGTAGGTGGAGAGGAGGAAGTAACTAGGCATGAATAAGCTAACAAATATTTCTCACAAGTTTGGACCCTGTACTTTGATGGGTATAAATTGCAAGAAGGGTTAGGAACATGATGTATCCTCATTGGCCCGAAGGTGAAGCAAAATTTACTGTCCTACAGACTAGAATTGGAATGCACTAATAATACAACTGAGTATGAAGCTTTGGTACAGGGATGGAAGAAAGCCATAGACTTAAACATTAAAGAACTAAAAGTTTTTGGATAATCTGAAATTATCGTTAGGAAAGTAAAGAAAACTATACATTACAACTCACCTGACTTGAAGAATTACCAACATGAAGTGCATAGGCTAATAGAACATTTTGAGGCGTTTAATATTACAATGGTTCCTAGGAAAAAGAATACTATGGCTGATTCCCTAGCTACTGCAGCCTCAAGACTATCCCCTTTATAAGACTATGAAACCTCTAAGTTCACCATGGAACTACTCTACAAACCATCGGTACCCAACAATATTTCTAATTGGAAGGTTTTTGAAGGAGATGAACAAATTATATATTTTCTAGCCAATCAAGAAAATTTTAAGGACCTAGCTATTGACGATGAAGTATTCCAAGAGAAACTAGCCCAAACTTATTTCCATGAATGAAGAGGAGAAATATATCACTCTAGTAAGAAACCAAGGTTTCAGACGATACCTAAAAGGGAAACTAATTTGGAGAACCTTTTCGACCTTAGGGAAAGATTTAAAGGGTCAACAAACACAAATATAGGGAGTGCATGCCCCATATACGAGACGATAAATCTCGGAACCTCAAAAAACCCTAAGAATATAAATATAGGAAAAACAGTGTCCAAAGAAGAAAGGAAATCCTATCTTAAAATTTTTATAGAATATCAAGATGTTTTTGCATGGTCCTACTGAGAATTGAAAACTTAGGACACTCGAATTATTCAACACACAATACCATTAAAATCAGGAGTAAAACCCTTTCAACAGAAGTTTAGGAAGTACCATCCATATTTGGAACACCTCATGTATCAAGAGCTAAAGAAATTATTAGATGCTAAGATTATCTTTCAGGTTAGCCACTCTACCTGGGTAGCAAATTTAGTTCCTATCAGGAAACAAATATGGAGAAATTCTCTTGTGTGTAGATTTCAGAAATCTTAACAGAGCATCAAAAAAGGATAACTACCCAGTCCCACCGATGGAAGAGCTCTTAAAGACCGTGTCTGATTCTGATATTTTCTCCCTTCTAGATGGTTTTTTAGGTTACAACCAGGTTCTAGTTTTAGAATAAGACCGATTGAAAACTACCTTCTGAAACAAGTGGTGAAATTTTTCTTATAAACACATGCCCTTTGGGATGATTAATGCAGGATAAAACTTCCAGAGGTCTGTGGAAATAGATTTTTGGGGATTGATTAATAGATGTGTAGTAGTACACTTGGACTATGTGACTGTGTGTTCAAAAAATAGAAAATACCACATCCAAAATCTAACTAATATCTTTAAACCCTAAGAAAACTATCTTCGGTGTCGAGGAAGGAAAATTAATAGGTCATATTATATCTCAACTAGGAATTCGCATAGATCCTGAATGAATGAAGGAAATAGCTCAACTTCCCTTACCCCACAAAAAAAGGTGATGTAATCATTCTTTGGGAAAATTAACTTTGTGAGGAAATTCACGCCTGATTTCGCTAAAAATATCAAACTATCACAAAAAATGATTCAAAAGGATGTTGATTTTAAGTGGGATGATGAGAAAAAAGTCACTTTCAACAATATCAAGACTACCATATCTCAAGCTCCGGTGTTGTGAAGCCCGGACTTTAGTAAATATTTTTTCCTCTATACTTTTGCCTTCGACTAATCCTTAGCTACAGTTTTAACCCAAAAGGATGATGATAACAATGAGGCATCAGTATCATTCATGAGCACTAATATCCAAGGGGTTGAATTGAATTACCCTTTTATAGACAAGTAGAGTTATACAATGTACAAAGTAGTAAAACATTTCATATATTACTTCCTAAAAAATCACACCAAAGTCATCATGCCTCACCCCACAGTCTGATCCCTATTTACTCAATGGGAGATAGGGGAGAAAAGAGGAAATTGGATGGTATTTGTCCAAGAATTTGATATAGATATAAAACCTGCCAAACTAGTTAAGGGACAAGGATTGTTTAAACTGGATGCAGAATCTCAAGACCAAATAAATTAAGACTCTGGGTGGGGGAATGAATTAGCGTTATGGTGTAGTGAAGTATTATACATTCCTGTTATCCAAAATTTTGGTCATCGTGATGATGTCATGATGATGATATGATGATGGAAAATCAATCTCTTCACTAAGAACACTTTCCTGAGAAAAGTTACACTTGTCTATTTCCAGAAATCATATTTTTAAAAGAGGTTCGTAGGCTGCCTATATATTTACCTGCGAGAATGCCTGATTCTCACAGGATGCATTAAGCTGGGGTGCGAGGGGTTCGCACTGTACTTAACTGTCAGGGTGCGAACATCTTCTTAAAGAGGAAAAAGATGAAGTTCTCGAGCCTTCTAGAAGGGAATCTTCGAGAAGAATGAGTTGGCTAGCGAATGGTTATCTGAGTACTGACTTTCCTGATATCTTGGGATCATTTCCTATCCAAGTAACTAATCTATCTTCTCCTATATATTGAGGATATTACTCATGGAAAAGGTTAGAAGTAAACTAGCAAGTGATTGATTGGAGAATTAGTGCAAGACTGTATGGAGGACTGATGCTACAACAGCTAAGACAACAGCAAGGTCATCAAAAGTGGTTGATTTTCTTCATGCATGAGCAAGTGTGTGTGTCAGAGCTAGGAGCCATCGAAAGGAGACCTACGACATCAAGGCTCAGGTTGTAAGATTCAGTTTCAATTAATTCAATACAGTAATATGTCCCTTTCCCATAAAGATGATGTCATTTTATTACATAATTCCTTGATCATATGTATAGACTAGCTATTGAATATATTAATCTGCCTTTACTTCGATTGGTTTGTACTGTTGTGATCTGAACGGTGCAAGAGAATTGGAGCAAAGCTTGGAACAACAAAGACTTAAGGAAAGCATTTACAAGGTATGTCCATAATCCTTACCTCTTAGTTCATTCAATAGGCTAGATCTAGGGATTTATCCTGAAACAAAATTGGCGACTCCGCTGGGGATCTATTCCCTTTTTTCTTTATGTTTTTTTGAATTTTCTGTGGCCATTTTCTCTATTTGCATTTTTCTCCTATTTTGTCAGTGTCTAAGTCCTTGGGATATCCTGAGAGACCTTCTGGGTCTATAAGCCAACCTGAATTTTTCTTGCATTTTCAAAAATTTTATTATCTTCAGGAGTTCTCGCACTGTGTCCATTGACAGCCTGCGAGAACCAGTCAAGTTCGCACCCTGCATATAGGGTCCAGTGCGAACACCTCGCACCTTGTTTCAAGGTGGTCTGTGAGAACACCATCTTCTCACACTGTGTTATACTTCTTGCCTACGAGCAAGATTTTTGAAAATTTTAAAATTGAGTGTTGACCTTTTCAATTGCTCAGAACAGTTGAATTGTGTCTTCTTGGCTTATTGGGTCATTGAATTATGCATCTCTTGCTTTAGTTTTCTTGCTTGAACAGATTTAGGGTTTCTAGGTCTTTCTTGCCCTTGGTAGCTTGACTTTCATTTCTTGTCTTTGTTTGGCATTTTCCTTTACTCTGACTTTTGGAGTTGAGTCTGTCTGATTGGCTGAGAACCAGTGATTGGTAGAGAGTCAAGTGTTTGGTGTTTTCTCTTTTGCTTGGTGTTTTGAAAGAACATTTTTCGCTTACATTGAGAAGCCTCATTGGTTTGCTTTTTGTTTTTTTACTTTCATTGAAAGTGTTGGTTGGGTTGTTTTTGTTTGAGTCTTTATGATTTGGTTTTCTTTTCTCATTGATTAGAGTTCTTCTTGGGAAGTGAACAACAATTTTCTTTCAAGATTTTGTTTTTTGCTTGTTCAAAAAATGTTGAAAATCAAATTTTAGAGCTATTGAAGTATTTGAAGAAGACATATAGAAATTACTCATTGATAAATGATTGTTTGCATTGGCATCTAAAAGGAAATTGTGCATTGCATTTTCATTGTAGTATTTGAGTTGATTTGGGAAAATTTTCTCTCTCTCCCATAACTAGGATTCATGGAATGAAAAGAATTATATCTCATCATTATCCTTGCATTATTTGGGTCAGAGTCATACACCATGAATTTCACTTCCGTTACCTTTGAGTAAACAACAACTTTTAAAAACATTGCGTAATATTAAAATTGATCTAGTAAATCTTTTCTAGGGATCTTTTACACCAACATTTAGCTAGGATAGTGCTTTGGAGTAAGAAGAGAGATACACTCTCCAAAATCTCAAAAACACACAATAGAATCTTGAGTTAGGGAGTGTTAAATTCCATTTGCAACATATTGTCCT
The DNA here is from genome assembly GCA_900067695.1 of Picea abies. Lineage (NCBI taxonomy): Eukaryota > Viridiplantae > Streptophyta > Pinopsida > Pinales > Pinaceae > Picea > Picea abies. The sequence goes on from CBVK0103756377.1 coordinate 21,515, forward strand.
GGGACGCCCTTCTAACACAAGGGTCAAGCACTAGGTCGCATTGGTGTTGGCAGAGTTACTAACCCTGCTTTGTTGACATCGGTGTAGAGATTGCACGTATTACGAGGATCACTCTAAGGTATACCCACAATTATGAGTGGAAGCCTTTGAGTTGGTTTTAGGCTAGATACCCTGCCCTTGCGTGTGGATCGGACTGACGACTGTTCCCCCAGGCTGTACTATTGTTTGTGGTGACCTTAGTGGCCTATCTCTCTAGGTTCTTACCCAAGGTGATTGTGGAGGGTAAAGTCTTCACGGTACCTGGAATCGACGTTGATCAAACTCACTCAGGCTCCTTGGAGGGTATACCCATGATTATGTGTGGGAGCTTGCACCAGGGCATAAGTCTGTTAAGCAGGTCGTCAACGTAACTTTTACACCTTAGCCCCGCCCCTTCTCGTCTCGTTGTTGCGACGTTGAATTTCATCACCAACTAGTGGCTTCGAAATTAGAAGGTATTGTTTGCTTGGTGATTGCTTCCTAGATTTTGTTTACTAGTGAATGTTGTTTATTTCTCGAAGTTGACCTTAGGAATTTTCTCACAGAACTTGTCACTTGTTTACAATTGCTCCCCCACGGTGTTCTTGTAGAATGAAAGGATTATCTCCAGAACATCTGGACAATCCTCAACCTACTGGTACACCTGAGGGTTCGCCCCATCAGACTGAAGTCCCTGTGGTTACTTCACCACCCGGGGAAACCAGTGATGTTCATGTTACCACCACACCACTTCCACAAGTCGAACGAACTGATTCTCTAGAAGACTTTCGAGTTACCAACACTATAGAGGACTATCGCGTTCCTCGTGGTGAACGACCTGTTGGACGAGTAAATCCTTCTGAAGAAACCATTGTTACATCTTCCGAATCAACTGTTGGGCCTTCTCACGGTGTAGTAGGCCAAGATCCTTTTTGGTCTGGTAATCTCCGTCGAGTTCTTTTTGGTACGGAGTCACCCCCTGTCTATGCAATCAACCCTCCCATGACATCTGAGACAGAAAATACACCCGAGACTACTACCTACCGCTTTGTTCTTCCTCCTGATATGGCCCATCTTACTAATACTACGAGTGTCCAAACTGAGGTTACTGCAGCTACTCTGGTTCCTATCATTACCCAGCGAATCCCTGATGTCATTCCAACATTACCACCCGGTTACCACGCATTGAATGCGTTGTTGAATTCTGCCAATCCAACACCTCCGCAAACCCCAGCCGGTTCTCCAAGTGGTCCTCCTTTTCCTGGGCATCCTATTCCCAGTTTCATCCCAACGCTCCCTCAGTTTCCTTCTGGTAATCCTAATCCTAGTGGTACTATCCCAACTGTTGCACCGAACCCTCAGATTCCTATTGGTGGACAGGGTGGTATGGTTCCTTTTCCTTTTCCCAGACACAACACAGTTACTACACAACCTACGGTTGGAACACAACTTCCGGGAGGAACTATACCTATAGTAGGGGGACCAACCTCCCCTTTTGGACAAAATATACCCCCTGAATTGACCCAGTATTGGACTCAACTTCTACAGAACTTTCCTCAGAATGTTGGGGGGCAACAAGCTATCCCTACTGTTAGCCAACCTTATCCCAGGCTAACTAATCCTATTTGGGGTTCGGGTCAGACTACTCAACCCCAGGTCCCTACTCAAACCCAAGGTTACAATCCTTGGGGTTACTATCCTATCCGTCGACCACAGAGTCAGCCAGGGCCTTCCCTTTATGGACAGTCTGCTTACACTCCTACTGGATTGCCGACAGGGCTTCCACCCCAAAGCCATCAGTACCCACAAGTAAACTAACAATTTCCTTTCCTCGCTACTTTGGATTTTCCAGATTTGTCTAGGATTCTAAATGATCCTATTCGTCACTCTCCCTAATGGCCTGCTATCCCTGCTAAACTTCCATCGGATATTCCGAAATTCGATGGCAAGCCGAGAGAGGACCCAAATAATCATGTCATGAATTTTCATTTATGGTGTTCATCCAACTCTCTGATGGATGACTCCATTCATCTTCGTCTTTTTCAACGAACCCTTACCGGTTCGGCTACGAAGTGGTACATTGAATTGCCACAAGGTTTCTTTTCTGATTTCAACACCTTAGCTATGGCCTTTCTCACACATTACCAGTTACCGATCCGTTACGATACTGGAATAAAGATCTTAACTTATTTAAAATAAATGAAAGGTACCCACATCTCAAACCATATACATGAGTGGAGAAGGAGACGACGTCTCATCAAACTTGAACTCCCTGATCAGTTACTGGCAGAGTGGTTTACGAAATCTTTCGTGAATGAAATTGGTAAAGATATTTCTATGGGTGGTATTGTTACAGAAGAGCAGGCTATAAGTCACACTCAGTATCTTGATATTGTTTATTCACAAACGGGAACACTCTACGATTTACTGCCCGAACTACCTCATCTTGGTACTTCCAGCACTTCAACTGCTCCAGCTGCCTCGCATGCAGCTGATGGTGTGATTGGTACTGCTCATACCCACTCACATTCCGTTTCAACTATGACCCATAAATCCAACTCTTCTAATGTTCATAATGCTTCGTCTCCTGCTCCTCCTGCCAGTAAAACTTCTAAAGTGAACGATGTTCAATCTACACCTACCGGTAAAAATAAATCCAAGAAAGGGAGAGGAAAGAATAAGGAGAGTAAAAATAATAATCCAAATGATCAAACCAAAACCCCTCCTGCTGAGGACTGGGATAAGCGCAAACCCCGCTACCCTTGCCTTATCTGTGGTGATGATCACTACATGAAGGATTGTCCTAGACATGCCGAGGTTAATAAGTTTCTTCAAGGAATGCCCAAAACCTCTACGCCGACAGTCTTGTCCCAACCCTTCCCGTCTCAGCAACAAGCCTCTTTGGTCATTCATGACCAACCTTCTACGTCTACGACATCATATGTTTTGATGTGCACCGGTGATTATAATAACAATGACGTTGCCATCGTAACTAGAGCCAAAGACTATTCTCCATCTAAGGAGAAGGTTGACGATTTGCCTCCCGATTTGGTACATCCCTCTCCACCGAATCCACCTGCGAACGGTCCTCTTCATATTGAAAGACCGAGACTTGATACAGTCCTACGACCTCCGAAAGGTGTTGTTAAGAAGTCAACATTCAATCCTCATGCTCGTGCGGCCCAGAACTATAGCATTGTCGAAGATCTAGCCCAAGCACCTTCAACGATGTTTGCCCTTGAAGTCCTTCAGTCTTGTCCTGCACAACGAAGGGCTCTGTTGAAAGCCATAGGTGGAATCGATCCTACCGATACAAATTTGATAGTCTTTGACTTGGAAGACCATGTTCCAAGGTTACCCCCACAGCTTGCTTTTCAGATACAAGTTATTGTCTCCGACAAGAACATTTGTCGAACTGTTGTTGATGAGGGTGCCTCTACATGTGTAATGTCTTTTACTTGTTGGAAAGCCATTGGCTCTCCTCCGTTAACTGAATCACAAAATACTTTGAAAGCCTTCAATGGCTCGGGTTTTAAGCCTTACGGTGTTATTCCATATTTACCGGTTACTCTCGAAGGTAAGACCGTCCAATTTTAAGTGGAAGTTTTCGATGCTCCCTTAGATTACAATCTTCTTCTTGGCCGTAGCTGGGTAGATTCCATGTGAGTTGTTGTGTCAACACTATTCCGTGTAGTTCGTTTTCCCCATCAAGGAAATATCATTATGGTTGATCAACTTTCCTTCTTTAATTTCGATACTCGCACTGGAAACATGTTTATAGCTAAAACCCCGCAGGGTTACGAGAATGTTGGAGTCGGTCTCTTAAAAGACTCTTCGTTAATGGGTACTTTTCCCATGCCCCCACCACCCAATATTCTACGCCCATCCGTTGCTTCGATTAATATGATCTTTGTCATTCCTTATGAACTTCCACCATCTTTTGACCCTTGGATAGTCCATGATCCTAGAGATCATGCTCGTTTCGGCGACGTCATGCCGTTAAGTCCGGTTGAGTCTGCTTATCATACGATTCAATTGGCAACACCTTCTACACCCTCTCTTGAGGAGTTGTCTCCCGACCCTTTCCATGTCATATTTCCCACTGATGAGATGATCATTTCCATCATGGCCGATACACCATGGGACGATGTGCATCATCGTTCCATACTATTTCTGGAACAACACACTCTCGAGAATTACCAGCGGATTTCGACTCCATCGACTGTTGTCATTATATCGACTGTTCCTGGATCTACACATGATTTGTTTGCGGAAGGGAACCTCAGTAATATTTCTCCCATGATACCCATTGATATTTCATTCAAACCTGGGATAGTTGAAAATGTTCATATTGGAGCTTCGTGTTCTCCAGAGGAAATTGTCACCTATACTTCTTTGTTCAAGGAATTTCGTGATGTCTTTGCCTGAAGTTATGAAGAGATGCCAGGTATCGACCCTGCTATCGTTATTCATGAAATTAAGACATACCCCGGAGCTATACCAGTCCGGCAATGCCTCCGTCCTATCCATCCACGTAAAGCGACAGCCATCAAGCTCGAAGTTGAAAAACTTCTCAAAGCCATTTTTATTTATCTCGTGGCTCTGACAGAATGGGTTTCTAACCCCGTATCGATTGATAAGAAAGGTGGTAGTATACGTGTTTGTATTGATTATCGGGATATTAACAAAGCCTGTCCAAAGGACAACTTTCCAACCCCTTTCATCGACCAGATCGTTGATGACTGTGCTGGTAGTGAAATCTTTTCTCTCATGGATGGATTCTCCGACTATAATCAAATTAACATCGCTCCTGAGGACCAACATAAAACTTCTTTTATTGGTCCTTGGGGTACTTTCGCCTACATAAAACTTCCCTTCAGTCTTAAGAACGCAGGTGCTACGTTTCAGCGTGCTATGTCTTATGCCTTTCATGATATAAAACATATCGTTCAACCTTATTTGGACGATTTTCCAGCTCATTCTTTACGCCGAGTTGATCACCCTAATCATCTCCGAGCAATTTTCGTTCATTGTCGATTCTATCGCATCTGTCTAAACCCTCATAAGTGCGTCTTTTGCGTAGAGTCCGTCCGTCTCCTCGGTTTCATTGTTTCACGTCAGGGGATCCGGGTTGATCCTATTAAGGTTGAGGCGATTCTTAATCTCCCTCCTCCTTCTTCACTATGCCAGTTACAAAGTTTGCAGGGGAAAGCAAACTTTCTTCATTGCTTCATCCCGAATTACGCTGAGATTACTCGGAGTTTTACACGTCTTCTAAAGAAAGGTTCAGATTTTGTCTGGGATAAGGTTGCTAACAACGCCTTTGAAGCTTTAAAGTTGTCCCTCATGAAAGCTCCTCTTCTTTTCCCTCCTGATTATAGTCGGGATTACTTTCTTTATCTAGCGGCTTCCGAGTATACTATTGGCATGGTCCTGGTTCAGGAGGATGATGCACACGATGAACATGTTATATATTACTTGAGTCGGATTCTAACTTCGACGGAAATCAAGTACCAACATGTTGAAAAACTGGCTTTGGTTGTTGTTCAAGCAGTTCAACGATTTCGCCATTATATTCTCTCCAGGAAGACTACACTGATTTCACATTATAACCCCATGCAACATATATTGACACGTCAATTGCTGGGGGGCATGTACTCCAAGTGTATTGTCATTCTCCAGGAGTTCGATTTGGAATTCGATCGCACCACGTCGAAGAAATCCCTAGTTTTCGCTGAGTTAATTTGTGATTTTCCCCACACTACCACAGAAAAAGTAGCAGTCGATTCGTTACCTGACGAATCACTTTTCCTTATCAGTACTGATGATATTTGGTATGGAGATATCATTATATATCTCCAAACTCAAACTTTCTGGCCTGCTTTGTCTAGTGCTTAATGACGTCGTGTTTGTTACCAAGCACGTCATTATATTATCCTCGACGATACTCTTTACCGTCGAGGCATTGACTCTGTCTTTCAGCATTGTTTGACTTTTGAAGAAGCTGTGAAAGCTTTGAATGACTGCCATTCAGGAGCATGTGGTGGTCATATGTCTAGGTATGCTACTTCCTAGAAAATCTTACATGCAGGTTACTTTTGGCCTTCCTTATTCAATGACTGCATTACTACTATTCAGAAGTGTCATGCCTGCCAGACCTATAATCAGAAGATTCGGTCGCATCCTGCTCCCCTTCATCATGTAGTCTCAGTAGGTCCTTTTGCAAAATGGGGCATTGATTTCATGACATGTCACCCTCACTCGGTCGGGGGGCATGGTTATATTATTGTAGCTATTGATTATTTTACTAAGTGGGCCAAGGCGATGTCGACATTCGACAATACTGGGAATACTGCAGCATTATTGCTTTTCAACCATGTCATCACTCGTTTTGGTGTTCCTCAGGCTATCGTTACCGATCATGGTAGTGATTTTAGGAATTATATGATGTCTGAACTTACAGAGAAGTTGGGCCTTCGTCATGATAGCTAAACACCCTATTATCCACAGGCTAATGGCCAAGTCGAAGCCATCAATAAAGTTCTTATAAATATGATTCGACGGATGATAGGAATCCATAAAACTAGCTGGCACATGATGTTGTTTTCGGCATTGTGGGCGTATCGGACATCTGTTAAATATGCTATGGGATTCACACCTTTTTGATTAGTTTATGGCATGGAAGCCATTCTTCCAATAGAATGTGAAATACCTTCTTTGAATCTAGCTATAGAGATCTTACCTAATACTTCTTCCGAAGAGGAACGTCTGTTGTATTTGATGCAATTAGACGAGACTTGCCATGACGCTACTCTTGTAATAGAAGCCCAGAAGAAACGTGTTAAGGCACAGTATGACAAGCATGTCAAACCTCATGTCTTCTCTGAAGGAGATTTTGTTCTTCTGTATGAACAAGATAAAGATGTCCTAGGAGCTGGGAAATTTGAACCAATGTGGCGTGGGCCTTACATTGTTAGCAAAGTTTTGGAAAAAGGAACGTATGAGCTAGTTGATTATGATGGTGTACCTTTGAGTGAACCCAGAAATGGGTTGTACTTGAAGAAGTACTATATATAAGTTATTTGTGCATGAGTACTTGTATTTTATGTATCATACTGTGTGTGTGTGTTGCTTTTAGTTTTCTTTTGATGTTATCTGGTCTCTGCCCTTACATGACGTTGTGTTTGATTGCCAGATGTCGGAGTATTCGCTTCCTTATATTGGCTTTGCTGACAGTGCTAGCCGTAGTACTCAAAACCTAGCTTCCACTGCCTGGGCAATCTATTCCCCAACAAATGAGCTTATATCTTTATGAGGTGTATGTCTTGGCCGAGCAACCAACAACATCGCAGAGTATAGTGCTGTGGTTGAATTACTAGTTGATGCTATCTTTCTCGAAATTCATCATTTGGTTGTCCGAATTGACTCACAGTTGGTAGTACTACAACTCAGTAATGTATATTCTATTCGAAGTCCTACTCTATTAAGGGTATATTTGCGGATTTGCCTCTTGGAACGACATTTTGATCATATTGAGTATCAACACATTCCTAGATGTCTCAATACATTGACAGATGCTTTAGCTAATTATGTATTGGACAGGCATTTAAATCACTTATAAATCAAACACATTAAAATGTACACAATGTAAAGTAAGCCGGTAGAAGCCATGTATATATATATATAACGATCAAAGTTTGTTTTTACAAAATGTTTGTCCGAAGACCAAAATATCAAAAATTGAAGCCCATAGCTTCTACATAATGACATCAAGGATGATGTTCATGATAGCACACTAATGTCCTAGAAACTTTGCGGAGCAGGCAACCCATAGAGGCAGAGACTCCCACAGTGTGACACTGATCGCGTCGTGGAATCTCCTCCAGAGTCAGATCTGGAACGTCTGACATCAGGCCCTCTAATTTCTGCTCCACCGTCAAATAGTCCTTGGCGTACTGTGGAACTGCTACTGCTGCCTCTCTTCGTCACTGGATAGGAGAACTTCCAGCAGGTCTATATGGTCCAATGTCTGTGTTATCAACAAGAATTTGGTGTTAGTCTTCGGGTAAAACTATAAAAAAAAAACATTTAAATATGGTTAAAAATCCAAAAACATTTAAAAACTCAAAAAAATGTGTGTACTTCTTACCGAGATCTCCCCACTATGCGTCTTCAGGAAGTGAAAGATCCGGATATCCTCTGAAGTCCAGTCCGGCATATGCATAGTCGTCAACCATCAGCATCTGGTTCTGCAACCAGTCGAAGAAAACATTGTCATATTTGACAATGGGACCTGCCACATGTCGGGCCATAAGCCGAAACCACCGCAACATCCTCGGATCTCTGGGACCAGGAAGATCCCACTCGGCCTGTAGACGAAATACCGGGACTCTCTCCAAGAAGAAGGACACTAACAGGGACCCATAACCAAACTGCTTCAGACCTCCTCGCCTGCATTTAGTCAACTATTTCTTGATATTGCGTAATACTGCGTCAACCCAGTTAAAGACCCGGGGCTCAGTACACTCGATGGCGTACTAGAAATAGCTCTGCAGAGCCATATGTGGAGCCACACTTCCCACCATCCAAGAAATGGTAAAGAGAATAGTGCGGAGAGTCAAATCAGTAACTCCCCAAATGGCCACCTTCCCTTTCTGTCTCTCTGCCTCAGGTACACAATACTGGTTGCAATATTCGCTCATCTTCAACCTGCCTGTTCTGCTGCCAGACAAACTGGCATAGGATCCACGTCTGGATAATCCAGTCAAGAAATATATATCCTCAATATCGATGGTCAATGTATGAGCTCCCACGATGAACACTTGTTGGTCCGGATCCCACATCCGGACTAAGTATTCCAATAATCGAACTTGGGCTCTCATGCCCGGGATGTGGAAATACTTTAAGAGACCACAGTCTCTTAGTGCAGCTATGGTTGGAGGATGGTTTTCCGCATTGGAATTATCCTCCTCATGCTCTCGTTCTTGCCACTCTAACACCATGATTGTGGCTAGCAACCTGCATAAAAAACACACAAACATGGTTAGTGATTTTATTCATGAGATAAAATTCTTGCAATTGGTTAAACGTTGCATAAAATTTTGAATTCTGCGTTGTTCAAAGGTGGGCTATTATGTGCAGTGCAAACTTCTCACAGGATTCTTAAATCCCACCTGCGAGAATGGTTCATTCTCGCAGGCCCCATATGGGCCACCTGCGAGAATGATTCCACGTGCATAGGGTTCAAAAAATCAAGTGAAAACTGAACTTTTTACCAATGGAATTGAATTTCTAAACCATGAAAAGATAAGGGATGAGGCACTTAAGAAAATATAGCTAACGGCACGTAAAATGGTCTCCTGTAGCTCCTGGAATTCAACACTGAAGGTAGAGGGTAAATGAGGGTTTTTTGAGCACTCAATGGTAAAATGTGAAAATGGTATGGTAAATTTTGTTATTTGTTCATTTTATTACTTTTTACTATATCAAATGTGGGTTTTTTATGATTATTTACTATTTAACCCTAATCACTAATGAGGAAATGAGTGAAATGATTGGCAGGTGCAAATATGGATGATTATGGGTAGAATTTTTATCTGGTGTGGTGTGATTTTGATTGTTTGTTATGGTTTTGACATAAAAACTCGAGCGCCTTTTATCCATTCTTGCGCTTGCAAAAAACATAAGAACGTGATCGAGCATTGTTTTATCTCTTTTATGGGCTCGCTGTGGTTACAAGAAAAAGGAACCCCCCTGGAGTTATCTTTAAGCTCTTTTTAGACTCTCTAAACAAGAAAAGATTGCCGAGCGATCTTGCTATTTTCATGCTCGTTAAAGTATTTGAAGTATGCATCCTTCGAGCAATAGTTTAACCCTTTTTCGGTCTCGTTGGACTATTGTATGAAAAAGGAACTGAGAGAGTTCTCTTTTAAGTGTTTTTCCAAACTCTATAATCTTGAAAAACCTTTAAGTTTACTATCTTTGGACTCGTTAAACAAACATTGACAGACCCATAATGGGATCAAACCACTCCTTCCTAGGGTTCGTTAAAAATACTCTGAGGGACTCGTCCGAAGGATGAGGTGATATCAACAAGCATATGTGATCCTCTTCAAGCTTGCGTAAAAATAAAGAGGTACTTTCCAGAAATGGTGGGGGAAAATTTGGGAAAGGGATATGTTTCATCATTGAGTTGATTGGCAGTAAGTGTCGCTCTTGAACATGACACCCCCTATTCATCATTTGAAGCCGGTTTGGGAAATCCATTTGTCTCTTAGTCGATTTGATAACAAGGTTGTTCCATGTGTCATATTTGAATCAAGCCAAATCGTTGGTTGTGTCATTCATATGTTCAAGAGCAGTCCGTCTGAAACCTCTATTCGAGTCGGCCATCTACAGTTATCCTTTCACTCTGTGTTGGCCTTCCCTGTGTCTAAAGTCTAATTGCCACATACTCTGTTTCACTTTCAAACTCTGTTACTCATTTCATGTCATTGATGGGGGATACATCAAGGCCCTCCTGTGACAAGTCTTGTTCCATCAACTTCAGCACATTATCTGGAATCAAAGCTTAGAAATTATTCAGTACCTTGGAGCTTGCATGCCTCAATGGAAAGTTCCTCACTTTCGACAGTGGGTTTACATCATTGACCCCTGATCGAAAGATTCCGTTGGGTGTTCGACATCAACTCATTTATTCACAGTCGATGGATTGTACTATAGTACCTTGGGAGTCATTGACATCAATGGTGATTTCCCTCGCACTTGTTAACGGTTACATCAATGACCGGTAATCAAGTGGTTTCTACCATGTTCGACTTCAACACATGTAATCGCATGGTTAGATTCGTACTTTGGGTGATGAGATTGAAGACCCTGGATATTGTCTTTGTGATCCAGGTTGCGATGGAGTATATGTATAATTTGCGACACATAGATCCACTGTGTATGTTTCGTGGCTATGTCATCTTGATTGAAAATTTGTCGCACAGATCCACAGTGTATTCAGGTGGTTTTGCTATATTATGACTGCATGGATCCACAGTGTATGATTGGTGGCCATGACCTTTGTTTATGATGTCATCAGTCTATGATCTGAGTATGGGAATGCCTACCTCAGGAATTGGTATACATGATATTCTGTTGATGCTTGGATGTTTGCAGGTCTCTGATTAGATGTGCTCTTGGTTCTTGACACACACATGCAGCTTACAAAGTCTATCGACTGTCACTGATTCCACTCTCAGACTTTGGGGGGCATTCTATTATCCACAATTTTGGTCATCGTGATGATGTCATGATGACAATATGATGATGGAAAATCAAGCTCTTCACTAAGAACACTTTCCTCAGAAAAGTTACACTTGTCTGTTTCCAGAAATCATATTTTTAAAAGAGGTTTGCAGGCTGCCTATATATTTACCTGTGAGAATGCCTGATTCTCACAGGCCACATTAAGATGGGGTTCGAGGGGTTTGCACTGTACTTAACTGTCAGGGTGCAAACATCTTCTTAAAGAGGAAAAAGATGAAGTTCTCGAGCCTTCTAGAAGGGAATCTTTGAGAAGAATGAGTTGGCTAGCGAATGATTATCTGAGTACTGACTTTCCTGATATCTTGGGATCATTTCCTATCCAAGTAACTAATCTATATTCTCCTATATATTGAGGAGATTACTCATGGAAAAGGTTAGAAGTAAACTATCAAGATATTGATTGGAGAATTAGTGCAATACTGTATGGAGGACTGATGCTACAGCAGCTAAGACAACAGCAAGGTCATCAAAAGTGGTTGATTTTCTTCATGCATGAGCAAGTGTGTGTGTCAGAGCTAGGAGCCATCGAAAGGAGACCTACGACATCAAGGCTCAGGTTGTAAGTTTCACTTTCAATTAATTCAATACAGTAATATGTCCCTTTCCCATAAAGATGATGTCACTTTATTACATAATTCCTTGATCATATGTATAGACTAGCTATTGAATATATTAATCTACCTTTACTTTGATTGGTTTGTACTGTTGTGATCTGAATGGTGCAAGAGCATTGGAGCAAATCTTGGAACAATAGAGACTTAAGGAAAGCATTCATAAGGTATGTCCATAATCCTTACCTCTTATTTCATTCAATAGGCTAGATCTAGGGAAAGTGTATTATTCTGTCCTGTTTTGTTCTAGATCCAGGTGGATCTAGGGAGATCGGTTTGTGTCCGCACTCACGGATTTATCCTGAAATAGTTCCCCTGGGGAAAGAGTCTTGGTATGGAAAACTAATTTACCTCCTGCATCATGGCACTTGCCCATAAAACCTAAACCCTAAGGAAAGGAGAGCTCTTAGACTGAAATAGGCACAATATCGCCTCATAAATTCAGTACTTTTCCATGTAAATTGTGATTGGGTACTCTTGAGATGTCTCTAACGTGAAGATGAAAATAAGGTTCTGAGGGAGCTCCATGATGATCATGTAGGTAGGAGCTTTGAAAGGAATACCACTGCTCAAAAAATAATTATAGTCGACTATTACTACCCTGCTCTATTTAGATACACTCATACATACATTATAAAATGTAAAACTTGTCAAATGAGTGTGGGGAGGGAAAAGAGAGCAATTTTCCCACTCCAACTAGTGACCATATCCAGACCATTCAAGAAATTGAGGTTAGATGTCATAGGTGATAATACCTCGAGTTCTTCAAAACAAAATAAGTACATACTGATTGCTATGGACTATTTTACGAAATGGGAAGAGGGCATCCCTCTGACTCAGGTGAATGAAAAGGTGGTAATCCAATTCATAGAAAAACATATGATCATAAGGTTTGGTATGCCTTCCATCCTTCTTTTTTACAATGCATATTACTTTTCTTCCACTCTATTAACATAGTTTGCTCTAGACAAAGGGATCATAATCATATACTCTGCAAACTAGTATCCACAAGGGAATGGAGTCATAGAAATAACCAATAATAACCTAGTGAGGATCTTGAAGAAAACAATTGCAGACAATCAGAGGAATTGGCATATCTCGTTTCATAATGCCTTATGGCCCGATAGAGTAACACCCAAGGAATATATAGGCAAGTCCCCATACTTTCTGATATATGGACAAGAATCCATTCTCCCAAATGGGCTATATCTTCCATCTCTTTATCTTTCTTAGGGATCTAGAGGACAACCCTCATCGGTTATTCAATAGAGAATTGATACCCTCCTCATGTTGGAAGAAGAAAGGGAGAAAGAAAAATCAAATTTCATCACTCATCAACAGATAGTTAAAAGATGGTTTGACAAGCATAAGGACAAAGAGAAGAATTTTGAAGTAGGAGACTTAGTCCTGAAATGGGATAGAGAAAATGAACCTAAGGGAAAACATTCAAAGTTTCAAAATCTATGGGTTGGACCTTTCCAAGTATCTGAGAAACTTGGGTCAAGCATGTAATGGTTTGAAAATATGAGGGGGGAACTCGACTCCCTCCCAGTGAATGACCAAGCCCTAAAACAATACTTGTGTTAAAAAAAAAGTGTGTGTGTGTGTGTATTTTCATGTTATTTTTTGATTAGGATAAATTTCTAGGTGTAAGGTAGACTAATTGAAGAGTCCTTTTATTCCTGTTTTTTCTTTTGTTTGGTGTTTTCTTGTAATAGATTTTTGTTCCACATGGCATTGTTTTACCTTAATCAATATGGTGTAGCAAACTATGTTCCTGACTCATGCTTACGTGCAACACAAGAAACATTGGGCAATTACATTTTTTTTTATTCAAAGAGTTATGTATATGATCTTTGCAAAAAAAATACCTTAGAAAGTGATGAATTGTCTGCCTGGTGGTCTGGTAAAACCTAAAGGGAAAAATGGCAAGTTGTAAAGCACAACATGTACCTCTAGATAGAGCTAGAAATAATTTCATCTTGACCATTTCATCTTGCAAATAATAGATGTCCTCCTCTCCCACTCTCTCAGGGCATCTCTGCTAAAAATAAATCAATTATATCAAATGAGTGCAAAGTTAAAGACAAAATGTTGTTAACTCCACCAAGGATATGGATGCTCACTGGTAACGGAGCAGGTTCTATAACATCGGAGTGACTCTGTCGGGGATATGCATGCTTGCTAGTAATGGAGAAAAACCATAGAAAGTGAATGATGATGACTAAAATGGCCTCATTCCAGTGAATTCCTTACCTAAATATTGTCAAAAGGGGGGGTGGGTAATAGTCAAGAGGAACAAAGGTGGAGTAAAGGTTAAAACTCCATAGGCAAGCCCAGATTCATGAACTAGTGAAATTGTAAATGAAAATATATGAGACACTCTGATAAAAGAAAATCCAGTTAGGTTCTTAAATAGATTTTGCATCAGCTAATCCCAAAGAAGGAATAAAGAGTTATCTTTCACCCTGAGAATCGCCATTTTTTGAGCACTCAAAGAACCCTAAAATATTTTATGAAATTCTGTCACTTTTGGGTACCACTTGTTTTCTTTTGTTTACTGTCTAAATTGAAGTCAATATGGAGGGATGGTTTATTTTGTTTTCATGACTCTTATCGATCAAATTGGATGTGTTTGAACTTGTTAGATGAAACCTTGTGTCTAAAATAACTTGGAATTCTAACTAAGAATCTATAACTAACATTGTGACTAACGCGCTTGTGTTCATGTTGGAGTCAGAAGTCACTCCTGGTTTTCTTGAAGGAGCAGAGCCTGACACCCATCAGTTTAATGTCACAATTTTTTTAAAAGGGGTGAAAAAATGGAAGCACACTCGGAACAATCTCATCTCAACTCTGAAACTGGGTCGGGTATGCATGAACGAGTGAGGTCTTGATAAACTTCAAACAATGAGTTGTAATACGAGTGAGGTCTTGATAAACTTCAAACAATGAGTTGTAATAAAGGCGAGTAGGGGGAAGATTTGCATGAGGAGAGTGCGGAGGTCTATCATAAACATCAGGTTTGTAACAGACTGGAGAAGAAAGCATTCGAACGCAAGATCCTTTTACATTCAAGCACAAAAAACTAGAGAATACAATAATGTCACAACAAATCCTTTATCATAACATAACTATAACAATCCACGTGAATCATTCGATCATGAAATCCCTGGTATGAGATGAAAACATAGATGGAAAAGGGAAACTGTTTGTCATAAAACAAGAAATCTCAAACACAGAGGCATAACTAGGAAACCTGAATGGTTGTTAAAACTTTACATTCGGGAGCTTCGCTCTACCATCGATAGATACAAAAATGTTGAAAATGCCTTCATATACTCAGAACAACAACAACAGCGGAACCAAGATACTGCATTGAAAGCTTTGTGTCTACATGGATTTTGACAGTCAACATCTGAAAGATCATGCAACTTATGTCAGACATAATCCAACTCCTGACAGTTCCAGCGGCGAATCGACATGCCTTTAATTCATTTCCGGACTTTCCCATTATGGCAGAGACGATGTCTAACCACCACCAACCGTCTTAATAACTGCTTCATGGGGATTGAGGACGACCTGGCCAACTCATCACTTTGGGATGTGGAGGATTTCTCGCGCTGCCACCTGGCATAACTGAACGACTTGACGAATAGGCATGGAGGCCAGCGCGAAGGATGGGGCGCATGACAGGAGTGGTGGCATCGTATCATGAGGGTGTGAAGGAAGTGGCGAGGTGTGAGAAGGGCGACAGAGGAGGGCACATGGCGGAAGACAGTAGGTGGAAGGGGGGG
>CBVK0103756378.1:0-15053 GCA_900067695.1 Picea abies
GGAATCCCATATGCACCATTGATCCGAGCGCATGAATCGCTGCCGCTCGGACTTGCTTGCCGCTTACCACAGGCGCATTTGCGTTCAAAACTTAGGACAAGTGGGTTTTAACCCATTCTTTTGCATTCTAACCCCCTTACAAGAAATATCGCTAACAGTTCAGCATCGATAAAATCCAGGTAGGTAAAATAGCCACACAATAACACTAATCCTCGATCGCTGATGCACCACTAGAATAGGTAAAAGGTGGAGTAATTTTGTGTAGTTATTTGCCACGAAGGTTCAGGAGATAGATGATCCCCATCGGCGTCGGTGAAATACAAAGAGGGATAAGCATTGACAAGAGCCATAAAAAACCCCCGATAGTCGATGACAGATGCGCTTGTTCAGGTTCGGTGAAATATTGAAGAGTTAAATCACTAAACAATTTTCCTTCATTGACGCATCTCTGATCCCTGATCCCAGATGCGCTTTCGGGATTAGAAAATTTTTGAGAGAACTAATACAGGAGAACTTGGGTAAGATTATCGTCAATCACTGATCCTTGATACTTTTCGACATCGGTAGGATAGGATATTTTGTTAGAATGATTAGCTAAGGAAGAGTCACAAATTATGAATAAAATGATTAAATGAAGACACTAGTATCAAGTGCCACGTGTCTTTGTCGCATAGGAGTTTCTTACGGTCTAGTTTCGTCCCGAGTCATCTTAAGGTTTCATGTTTCATAATCACAACTCCTAGTCATATTTTCCATGTCAAATCTATACGACAATATGTATAGACGTCAGAGATATTTCCAGAATATATCAAGAAGTGATGTTTAAAGACAAGCCCAGACCCCCGATCCACCAACTAAATTAGCGAAATGATGGATTGTTTTCAGCATGAGATATGATCAGATTTAGTCATTTAATAGACCAGTTAATGTTTCACCCCACATACATTTTTACCTCATGCATTGATTAAAAAACATGAATTTGAAATCACCAATAGGCCACATTATAGCCTGTTCCCATGCTGTCGACCATTGATCGAATTTAATTTTAAACGTAATGAAGATCTAGTGGCAGATTTTGTAGAACCACACTCATATCCTGAATTGAATAGTTGATGCGACAAGGTAAGTTCATCTATGTTTAAATCATGAAAATGGTTTCGAACACTTCTATTATGCGCACAAGTTTCCATTTCTAGAGCATCCGAAGAATCAAAGAAAGTGTCTCAAGACTGCATTGATTCTTAGACAATCAAAACCAGGTTAAACAAGAAATAAAGGTATGTGTTAAATTTTATCAATTTGACGGTCATAATTTATTATATATATTCATTTGATCTTTTACCTTATGGCTAACTATGTTCTAGCTGCAAGGAAAATTCCTCCAAGAAATCTAACGACCAAACGCTTGCCAAGGGAACCTAAGCTGAAGGAGGTAGAAATTGGAGAGGGTTCTTCTCCTAGTACTGCAAGGTAGTTGGAATACGCTCCCATGGTGGAGCCGGTCATTAAAACCTCAACAAAGAAATATTTCATTCAACTCTTAGTCTTCAGTGATACATAAGAAACCATTGGATCTAAAATAATTCTCCCATAGTGGGGGGATCTATTCAATAGAATCAACCAGGAGGATTACCCAGAGTTTATCCCACATAGAAACCCAGATGTGAGGGCGCTAGACAACCAAGTTTTCTCGAACATTCAGTGCTCATTCCTGCACATGGTTTCATGTTGAACTCCATTTTTCCCATGCATTGAGACACTGAGTTGGTTGATTGATCACATAGACGTGAAAAAATTCATGATCAATGATGAGAATGTGGGTGTGTCGTATTACAAGATCAGGGACCCAAAGGAGCAGTTGAACACATAATTTGTGGTGAATTAATATGAATTCCATGACACCAGTCAGTTGATGGCCTCATGGTGGAAGGTGGACAAGAAATTTACAAATTGGAGAAATGGATGGTATGGGACAACAAACCTGAGGGAGCCATATATCTACTTGATGGATCTAATATGTAGATTGTATGGAGAAAAGGCCTACTCCAAGTTCTCAGAAGCATGGATTCCCCTAGAATACACTGTGGATATCTTGTGGAGTATTTTCAATAGTGGAGCAATTGTATCCAAGAAATTGAGCACCAACGTAGTATAGGCTCAAACACTGAAAGAAAGAGAAGCTCCTGTATTTCACATGGACTCGTACCTACTCGATGTTATCTATGCGAGAAATTTCTTTGTCGGTATGAATTTAAGATGGAACATTGTGGAGCTACCTATTCATTTCTACTTCAACATATTAGAAGAGAACAAGTACAAAAATCCTACGCCCTTATTTGCGATGAATTCATCACCCGAGTCTATTTTATTTTATTTAAAAAGGAATGGTCGAGGTTGTCTGTAGCATCCAAGAAAATGATATCAAAGGTAGGCCACTAGTATATAGATGAACACATGATTTATATCAGGGTGTTCGAGGCCACTAGAGCACCAATTTTTCTCCCTGCTCATTTCTGAGACTAGCTCTTTGTAGGAGAAATATGTTATCAGATGATCCTGCAGGGCTATAACGCCACACTAGTTAAAGACAAGGAACGAGAATTCATACCCTATGGCTTCCATGTGGGATTTTACATGGTGAAAGACACTTCTCAAGCTAAGAAATAAGGCTTGAGCCATATTGAATTTAGGTCCCCAACAGGCTAGTTTCACAAGCACGACTCTAAAGGCCTTGTTCCCCAACACGCTTCACAAGTATCATCCTGTTAGCCATACACACATGACAGGTTTTAGGATGATATTTTTATAGAATGAGCTTAGGACTAAGAGGAGGTAGTACAAAGGAAATCCAACCTGACATGACCAGGTTCAAGGCTATGAGCATGGATGTGCAGATGGAGACAATAGAGTAGTTGTCTCAATAGGCTCTTAGAGTTAGAGAATAAATCAGAGAAACATAGACCACAAAGGCACAAAGGAGAGGATTTCTTTTAATGGAAGGAGCACAAAGAGTCATTCACCAGTTAGAGAATGATCCTGAACTCGTAGAAGTGATGAGGATCCCCTCGAAAAAACCAATCACAATTAGAGGAGAGACAAGTGGCTTAGAATCAATACAACTCGAAGAAATCACCAATATGGAAAACCATAGAGTTCCATCACCACATATTATATCATCAGGGACCATTCCAACCTAACATGAGGTATCAAGGACACCAAGTGAAACAGGGGTACCAAACCCCCTATTTGATATCATAACCATCTATGATGAGGAGGAGAGTTCGGAGTTCTCCTTGGTAACTCCAGTACTGATTATAGAGGAGAAGGAACATAAGAAAGCATCGTCCCAAAGTCTCGATGCTCCAGTTTAATACCTTCCACAGAGAAACCATGAGGTCGAAATTGTCTTAGACACTGATTTACTTGACCTGTCGGGTACCCCAAAAGATAGTTTGAGGGATGAGCTAGGATCAGGTGGTCAAAAAGAGGAAGTTCAACAATAAGATATCGACACCTCAACAACCGATTACCAAGTAATTACTAAACCTATCCCTGGTTCTTCAAGTTTGGTCGATGCCTCACTAGCTGTTGAACAACAAATGAAGGTCAAGCCAACGAAACATATGAAAAAAGTCCAGGAACCAACCCTAGAACAGATACACATAGTCGGGAGCCTGGAAAACACTCTAACCTAGGGAAAACAACAAATCCCTAAGCTTGTTGATGAGGTTGCTGACATACAGGTGATCAACTATGACAGGAAGAGGAAAGCTATCATGAAGAGGACCACCAAGAAGAGAAGGATCACACTAGATAGCTCGATTCTCTTCACCATGGAGCAGAAGTTGCTCAACAAAAAACACGCCAAGACATCAGATCTTATCGGCATAGTGATGGCTATCACATATGCCAAGTTGAATCAAGCAAGGAGAGATGAAAAGGAACTGGTTGTTGAACTAAAGGAGTTGGAGCATCTGAACTATTTGGAAAAATACTATCAATACTCCACTCATGTCACGGTGTTTTTGAGAAGTGAGTTCCAGGATGCTTATGCAAAGTTCAAAAATGAACGACACCCTTTCATCATAGGTACAAAAGGGTTGAGACGTCGAAGAGAATGATATTCAAGTGATAAGGGATAGAATTATCTCTCGGATCAGGAAAGAAACCGAATATTGGGTAAAGATGGCCCAACAACCTTAGCGGAACATACAAAATAAGTGGGTCAAGTGAGAAAATGGTTGGGAAAAGATTAATCAGGAGATGAAAGGCATCAACCTCCCAAAATTTGACTCACCTGAATACTTTTTTGACCTGCATGACATAGTGAAGTGACATGAACAACAAGACTCATCACGGAAAATGGAGATCGTACAGGTGGAAAGCATGGTTCCAGTTCAAATGCAACAATTTATGGAGCATCTGATTAAGGCTCATGAAATTCTTCAGTGATTGAGCTCCAAAATACTCAAATACAAAGAACAAGAAGTAGAAGTGAAGGAAATTATTTCATCCCAAATGGACCAACACATATTCCTGTATGCCAACACATGCGAGGATCTTTTCGTCAAGTGGTCAGAATATGAGAGGACTCATCCACTCTAGTAGAACCATGAGATTATTCTCAGAGAACAAAGAGATCAAGAGCCACGTGGTGAATTTTGATTTACTTAACTTAAACTTGTAGCAACTATTTTTATTTAGTGATTCTTTATAAATAAGGGGATTGACCTTTTAGCAAGGGTTGATGGTTTTTAGAAAGACCCTCATTTTCAGAATTGTAAAGAACTATTTTCGAACTAACTTAATTGAGAAGTCTTGTTTAAGAGTAGAGAAAAAATTGTGTTTTTCATCAAAGGCATTATGTGATTGGATTGAGGAGGAATTACTTCCAACTTTATTTCAGGAATTGATGCTGTAACGAGTAAGAGTTTTTGAATCCACTGATAAGTTATTTGTTTCAATATTTTTTTTGCAATTCTTGTTCTTAATGATGGAAATAAAATCCTTGTGTTAATGTGTGATTAATGTTAGATCTAAGGAAACTATTTTTCTCTCCATCATCTTATTACATGTGTATTTTTCTCACGATAATTGCATCTCAGTCAATATTGAAATACCAATAAGTTAATGTATTAGTAATAGGATTGTAAAAAGTGTGAATATGTTTCTTTTGCATTATTGAGCACGAGGGAGAACCCAAGCTAAACCGTCTTCGATAGTTAAGATTCCCTTCCACCAGTTGGTTTATACCAACATGCATCATTTTATCAGACTCGTCTAATAAAAGAAAAGATAAAAAAAAGAATGTTTAAACTGGAGGAGGAAATTTCATAGGAATATATCTTGTCAATCACCACGTAAAGCCCATCGATAAATTAGATAGATAAAAATATTTGGAGAACCATTCCACCTTCAAATGTTGCAGAGTCTAATTGGGCCTCTAAGGCGAGTTTGGTTCATGTTGTTGAGTTATAGGGATCTCAGACCCCTTAGTAGGTCCTTCTACCCTTATCCATGAAACTCTGGTAATAGAATAGTTGGATCATCTTCTTCCATTGTAAAATTTGTTGTATCACCTCTGAACGATGTAGATAACTGACTATTGCTAGCCAAATTTATAATTCCACTTGAATTTCCACCGGACCCTCTTCCTACTAAAATCCTTCTGTTCTTGATTCTTGGTTGTCTAAATGGTTTTTTCTCTTCATATGTCTTAGTCACACATGGGGTTGTGGGTTCCACACTAATTTTGATCTAGAATGGAGAGCCTTATTCTGCACCATACCCTTGACCTCTGGTTTTTCTATCATATGTGGTTCTCAGGATTTCCTCGATATTCCTTGTAGCACAAAGATCCTCCACCTCTTTTTCATCACTATCCAATCCCTCTTACACAATTACCGCCCTCCTTTTCCTATTGATCTTATAGTGGTAGGGTCTTTCATTGCATGTCATTCCCACTCTGTCCATTATTTCCTTTATCTGATATCAATCCATCATAATGGGGTCCATTTCTTCCTTCTTATGACCTCTATCTAGGTCCTTCTCCATATCTCAGATCATCCTTAGTTCTTCCCCCTGTCTCCCCATGCACACAGAGTGATTTAATTTTATGAATCCATTTTCATAAATCCTTTATCATGCAATAAAATCTTGATTAAAGTGTAAAGTGATCAATATACCTTACTCTCAATCCCTTCAAAAAATATTTCTCTACAATAGTGTAAGAATTTGTAGTATCAATTGCAAACTCAATAATGAATCCTGCAATAATGGTGTCTAGCCATAAATTCATTTTCTGCATGAATTTATTATTAACTCTCTATACCCGCAAAATATTCTTAGCAGTCCACTCTACCGGTCTTAACCAATTATTTGGATTATTTTCCTTCAATCTCAATATCCACACCTACAACAATTCAGGAAAATAACAGAAAAATGCCTCATGAAGATCAATAAAAACATACATTTCCAAATAATGGCACAAATTATACTTAGGGTTCCTATTGTCCTTCTTCATGAAATAAAGCTCTTTTTTCACTAACCATATTTCAATCTCATTCTTTTTTGGATTACATGGCCTGAACATCCCCTTCTACTACTACATTCTCTTCATTGTCCCTCTCATCAAATTCCCTCCAATCTATTCTTTTGAGTTCCAGCCAACAACGAAACCATTGTTTGGATGTTTGGGCTGACCTGAGATCTAATTTAGGTTTCCAAAAAATCCCTACAAACCATCGGCCCTTCTGGAGACCAAAAGGAAACACTGCGTATAGAGTGCACAATGAAGTGTCACCAAAGATAGCTTTATGGGTGACTACAGGACCCTTATGTCTATAGCCTTGGAAGGGATGTTAGGCTTTATTTTTACTTCAACATATACCAGATATATCATTCTAACACCACCTAATATCCAGATCTACCATACTGTAATCATATTCATTCATTAAGCTTCATTATGTAGTGAATATCTATTGCATGTTGCATGTTACTACTACAAATTCATTCATTCAGTATAACTAAATAACTGTAAGAATTAAGACAAACATTCCACACAAAGACACAAGGTTTTACCATGGTTCACCCCCTGGGCTACGTCCACAAAGATTTGGAATTATTTTCTTATTTATTCATCTTCATCAAGTTATTGCATTGTGCACATTACATCTGAATATAGCTGAAGCTATTTATAATGGTGGTGAGGCTAAAAATATAGCACCAATCTCCACATCTTTTGACCTTACCCTCAGTTACATTGCATATATCTCAAAAAAAAGACTTATCTCCAAAACTAGTTCTACAACTAGATAACTCAAGAAATAACTACTAGCATGACAAAATCTAATACTAACTTGATCTCCTCAGATCTTACAATACATATTTATACTATAAAAATGGGTTAAAATCCATTACAACAATGATAAAAAACCTAACCCACTAACCCTAGGTGTGTTAGGTTTTTCCACTTTCTAACTTCCTACACACAGTTGATCCGCGTCCTTTTCTCTTCCTTTCCCACTTCCTTGTGCTACTTTTCCTTATTATCCAATGTGCGCTTCTTTTCTGGTCCATTTTCCAACTATATTCCTTGATTCCTGCATTGTTCCCCAAAATGATCTGTGTTAACAAGAATCACCACCAAAATCTACAATATGTTCACCCGAGGTTTTTTACCAATCCATGCCTCATCCAGAGTTTTTCCACCAACACTGATGAGGGTGATCTATTTACCAGATAATATGTAGTATGTTGTTTGTGGAGCTTGATTATCTTCCTGATTCAAAGGTCTTTGTTTTCAGCCATGTTTATACCCCATGAAGACTTTACACCCAAGAACAATGTACACTCTTCCACGTGAGGGAGTGAAAAGGGGGGTTACCCCCTTTGCAGGGTCCAGGGGGAAGTGGGCCCCTGATGGGGGTGTTGGCATAGGGGTAGACCCAAGGTTCTATGATACAACAACGCACCAAAAAAACCCTAACTATCGACCCTTTCGGAAACACCTGCGAAGCAGATGAAGTCTCACCTGAGCTAGAGGCAGGGGTGGTTGTAGGACTCCATTGTCTGCAACCTTAGCTGGAACACAGATATGTGATTAAAACATCTTAACAAAGAACTTAGTAGTTATATTTTGTTAATATTCATCTTTATTTTACAGCGTAGCTAAACCCTTAAAAACAAATAAATGCAATATTTATACAGATGCAATAGCTTCAAGTACTAAGCATACCAACATAGATCAGACCTAGCATTTATTCACATCATTCAGCAATAAGATACCATATTAGATCCTTCTAAGAATATATCAGTGCACTAATAATTCAATCACATAGACAAGAGAACAACCATAAAGAACATAAAAAGAACAATGCAGGATATACATGGTTCACCACCCCCCTGGGGCTACGTCCACCAACTCTTCTTCTTTATTTTTGTCAATCTTCTACATGCACAGAGCCATGATATCTTACTCTATAGAGGACATGATATCTACGCACCTTGATAGATCCTCCTTCCCTAAAGTACAACACAAATCCTTCCACAGTCTCTTACAATCACTTGTATTTAGCTCTGCAAGTCTCACACAGTATGCAAAAAGCAATTACAATTACCACTTGCACTTAGAAATTAACACTTAGCACTTAGCACCCTTGGCCTCTTCTTACATCAACTAGCTATCTATTTATAAATTTCAAAATGGGCCTGAACATGGGTAAACCCATGGGCCGACATCCCCATTCCCATTACATAAGCTCAAAACCCAAAAATCCCTAAAAAGGGGCCAAGATCCCATGATCTCTACTTCAACTTGCACTCTGCCTTCGACATCCTGTCGACATCCAAAAAAAGGTCAAACCTGACCAAGTATCTCCAAAACTTGGTCAAGGGCCAATAGGTCTGCAACACTCACCTGTGACTCATCTCGAGTCACTCTGGTCTAGGTAGTCATGCTTCAAAAGCCTCACGCTACCTTGACCTATTGTTGCACCAGGGCCTCCTGCTCGGTGAACTCTTAGATGATTGCTTCATTGATAGGTCCCTCTAACCGTTGTTCAACTGTAGTGACTACTTGTTCCAAATCTTCACCTCAGCCTTCAATCTCCTCAAACAATTGGCACACTTCATCCTAGACTGGTTGGAGCCTTTGAGTCACTTCCATGACTTTTCTCTGAATGGTGTGGACCTGTTGTTGAGAAGTGCATTGTTCTTGGGATCACTTCATTCTTTCAACTACTGACATGAGCTTCAACTGCACCTGTACTATTGTTGTTTTCTTCTTTGCATCCTGGAGCTGTGACTCTAGTACCTTCAGCTCAGTATCTTCAGTTATTCTCTCATAATTTTGTGTGCTACGAGCAATTATCTATTTACATTCTAGAGCAAATTCTCTGATCCTCTCGACTATGCTCCAGGCAGTGGCTTCTCTTTGATCCCGCACATCCTGTGGGGTAGTTGGCAGTATTCGTAGCTCAAGGTTTGATATTCTCTATTGAATATATTAGATAGCTTCTGCAATCTACTCTACTTGATGTTCCACTAGGTCTTCCTCCTTTTTCTCTAAGCCTGTCACATAGCAAATTTCTCTGTTGACTGCTTCTTTTACTCCCACCTATTCTGCGAAAAACTTCTCTTTTTCTTGTTGCATGTGCAATTTCCCTTCTTCAAAATTATCTTGGAGGGTAGCCTTCTAGTTATAAGTCTTGCGGGTCAGGTTCTTGCATGCTCAATCTGGTAATCCTATGGATCAATATCGGATCGAATGTGATGCATATATCTAGCCATAGGTAGCTGCCATGGTAACATGAGAGAAAGAGCTTAACATAGGCGTTAACCTACTGGTGCCTTCAAAAGTGTGGGATCTTCATCAAGTTCAAGAGGGTGGACTGTGCAAGGTTTATAGTCCACAACTGGGGGATTATTTTCGAGTTCTTCTCCTTCATCTTGGTTAGATACTTGTAAGGAGAAAGAATGTTGTGATTCTTGCAGTCACCTAGGTTGAATTCATTGAACTTCAATGTCGTGATCTTATCTTGCTACATTTAGACTACATGTATCCCCTTTGGGAGGTACGCAGTAACCATGGTGTAATCAAAATCCCTCAAGACATTGTCACAACTCACCGTGTCGGCTAGAGGCAGGATGTAGTCGAGTAAGATGGTCGGGATTAACTTCACATTTGCTAGATCATCTTTGTTCTTGGTTCTCTTCTCTGTTGCCAGTAAGGATGGTCTGAATCCATGAGCATTCAACAAAGAGGCTTGCACTCCTTGCGTCGATGAATCTTGAATTCATGTGGACATCACTCTCTCAGCCATCATATCTATTAAAAAATCCTCAGTTGAATTCTCCATAGCGCTGAGCTCATCTGACATGCACGTTCTCAATTTGAAAACTCGGGTGGATGGATGAGTGCTCAAAGAAATAGAATCAGTGTTGATATTACTAATCACAGTGCAGTAGCAATAGGTTCTCTTGTTAGCTCTTATACAATTTGCAAAAGTGTTCTTGGTGCAATAGTCGATGGACTAAGTAAACACGATGTAATAGATCTCTTCAATGAATAAGAAGTTTTCCATCAATGCAGTTATGTTTGTTACGACACAGTCCCAATGGTCCGATGGCGAGATTTATGGTCATAACTGCTCTTATAACTATTCTAGAATGTTGGTCCAATGGTTATAATGCTTCCAATAGTCATATCGCTTCGCCATGGCGAAGTTCCATGGGGCACTGTTATGATATCCAGACAAAGTTTCAATTTTTCAAATCTTCCTTTCGCGAAGTTCCCTCTTTGCCCTTCTATAACTTTTCGATATTTTCTCTCTTCTTACTAAGTCTTCTAGCCTTCTCTCCGGTGATCTTCATCTTGGTATTCCTCTTTCCATTATGATTCTTGTCTTCTTTCGGCATAGCAACTTCACATTGTTGATATTCTTTCATAGGATTAGAGAGTAATACTACTTCTCTATTTGTGGTAGGTGATCTACTCATTTGTGAATATTCTTGTGTTCTTTCAACTTCATGATCCAAGTTTTTGGTTCTCGGTAGCTTCGATCTATCCTTTTGTTCTGCAATCAAGTGTGCTATCCTCCTAGTCATGAAATATTTTAATTCCTTCTTTTTCTGTTATAGGGCCTCCTCTTATTTTCTTCTAGTCTGATCTTTCTTGATCTAAGTTTTTCCTAATAACATAGCAAATGGAGTGTTGTTCTCAATAAATCTAACAACCTCAAAATATTCCTCTTTCGATGATCCATGAGCACTCATAGACACCTGGGTGAGTCTTCCACATAGGGTTATCATATTTCCCCTGAATAATCCTATTCCACCTAATGAAGGAGTCATATCAAGATTTCCTAAAGCTTCCCAAGTCTATCTATCATGATATTTACCTCTGTTTCCTCATCCAGAACACAGTCTATGTCAAAGTCTCCTATTCTTTCTTCTATGCATTATTTTTCTTTAAAGATCTTTGATACATTGATATCCCTGTGATCATTTAGGGTTTCTTTCATTTGCAGTAGTACAATATCTGATTCTATCTAGGGTTCTTCCATGGTTTCAGTTTCGTGACCTTCCTCAAATTTTTCTTATCTCACATTCATTCTGTCAATCTTAGTAATCATTCGAGGGAAATCCAAAACTTCAAGGTCTATAGCTTTACAACAAAGACAACTAGGTCTTTTTCCAGGGAATTCCTTAGCAAGAAGTCTCAATCTTCTGCAACTGTAACAAAGGGTTAATCCTCTTTTTTTCTTAAATGATCCAGAGCCTCTCTTGTATTGCACACTAGAATCATAGTAGCTAACCTCCAAACAATTCTTTCTAGGATCCTGCATCCATTTGTTAGTCCAAACTTTCTTTCTGTACATAGGAATAACATATATTTCATTATTAGATCTACTCATATCAAACCTTATTTCTTCTAGTTGTGCCCTAGTTTTCAAACTAGGATAACATTTATCAAACATATCTAGATCCATACTCTTGAAACAAAGATTTCCACTAATCTTACTTTCAACAGAGCACAAAGATTTCAGATTTAAAACTTTTCACTATTCTTACCTTTATTAGAGCACAAAGATTCGATATCTTACCTCTTTTCTTCGGATCTGACTTCTCTTCTTAGCAGAGAGCTTTATAGGTCAAGTAGAATACTGCGCACTAAGGAAACATATCTATGCATAGAGATTTCTTTCTTTCCTTCAGTTCCCAACAATCACAATTTGAGGTCCTAACAATAGAACCATTTGTTGGCACAGGGGTAGACCCAGGGTTTAATGCTACAACAACGCACCAACAAAACCCTAACTACCAACCCTTTCGGCAACACCTGCGAAGCAGATGAAGTCTCATCTAAGGTAGAGGCAGGGGTGGTTACAGGACTCCAGTGTCTACAACCTTAGCAGGGACACAGATTTGTGATTACAACACCTTAACAAATCACTTAGTAGTTACAGTTCGTTAATATTCAGCCTTAGTTTACAGTGCAACTAAACCCTAACAAAAGATCAGCATAGTATTTATACAGATACAATAGCTTCAAGTACTAAGCATACCAACATATATCAGACCTATCATTTATTCACATTATTTAGCACTAAGCTACCATATTAGATCCTTCTAAGCATACATCAGTGCACGAAGCATTCAAACACATAGACAAGAGAACAACCATAAAGCACATAGCAACCACAATGCAGGATATACGTGGTTCACCCCCACCTTGTGGCTATGTCCACCAACTCTTCTTATTTTTTTCTATCAATCTTCTACATGCATAGAGACATGATATCTTACTTCACAGAGGACACGAGATCTGTGCACCTCACTAGATTCTCCTTCCCTAGAGTACAACACAAATCCTTCCACAGTCTCTTACAATCACTTGCACTTAGCTCTGCAAGTCTCTCACGGTATGCACAAAGCAATTACAATTACCACTTGCACTTAGCAATTAACACTTAGCACTTATCACCCTTGGCCTCTTCTTACATCACCTAGATATCTATGTATACATTACAAAATGGGCCTAAACATGGGTAAACCCATGGGCCAACATCCCCATTCATATTACATAATTTCAAAACCCAAAAATCCATAAAAAGGGGCCAAGATCCCACAATCTCTGCTTCGACTTGCGCTCCACCTTCGACAGCCTGTCAAAGTCCCAAAATAGGTCAAACCTGACCTAAGATCTCCAAAACTTGGTCAAGGGCCAACAGGCCCCTCACACTCACCTATGACTCATCCTGAGTCACGTTGTTCTAGGTAATTGTTCCTCAAAATCCTCGAGCTTGGCTCGCGCTTCTTCGACGTGTTGTGTTCCAGGGCCTCTTGCTTAGTGAACTCTTGGATGTCTGCTTCATTGATAGGTCCCTCTAAACATTGTTCGACTGCAATGACTACTTGTTTGAACTCTGCACCTCGTCCTTCAATCTCCTCAAACAATTGGCATGCTTCATCCTGGACTGGTTGGATCCTCTGAGTCACTTCCATGACTTTGCTCTGAATGGTGTGGACCTGTTGCTGAGCACTGTGTTGTTCTTGGGATCAATTCATCCTTTCAACTACCGACAGAAGCTTCAACTGCACCTATACTATTGTTGCTGACTGATTTTCCTCATGGAGCTGTGACTCCAGTATCTTCATCTCAATATCTTCAATGAGTCACTCATAATTTTGTGTGTTGTGAGCACTTAGTTGTTTGCATTCCAAAGTGAATTCTCTGATTCTCTTTACTGCGCTTCGGGTAGTGGATTCTCTTTGATCTCGTACATCTTGTGGGGTAGTTGGCACTATTCGAAGCTTTAGGTCTGTGATTCTCTATTGAAGCTATTAGATAGCTTCCACAAGCTGCTCTATTTCATGTTCCACTAGGTCTTCCCCCTTTTTCTCTAAGCCTGTCACAAAGAGAAGTGCTTTGCTAACTGCTTCTTTTAATCCCACCTATTCTGTGAGAAACTACTCTTTTTCTTGTTGGATCTGCAATTTATCTTCTTCAAACT
The DNA here is from genome assembly GCA_900067695.1 of Picea abies. Classification (NCBI taxonomy): domain Eukaryota; kingdom Viridiplantae; phylum Streptophyta; class Pinopsida; order Pinales; family Pinaceae; genus Picea; species Picea abies. The sequence goes on from CBVK0103756378.1 coordinate 14,016, forward strand.
TAGCTTAGAGGGTATCCTTCTAGGTAGAAGTCTTGTGGGTCAGGTCCTTGCATGCTCAATTCAGTGATCCTATGCATCAGCATTAGATCGACTGTGATGCATCTATCTAGCCATAAATAGCCACCATGGTAACATGAGATCAGGAGCTTAACATAGGCATTAACCTCCTGGTGCCTTCCAAAGTGTAGGATCTTCATCACGTTCAAGAGGGTGGACTGTGCGAGGTTCATAGTCCACTACTGGGGGATTATTTTCAAGTTCTTCCCCTTCATCATGGTCAGATACTTGTAAGGAGAAAGCAAGCTGTAATTCTTGCGGTCACATAGGTTGAAGTCGTTGAACTTCAACATCATGATCTTATATTTCTGCATTCATACTGCACGTATCCCCTTCAGGAGGTATGAAGTAACCATGGTGTAATCAAAATCCCTCGGGAAACTGTCACGACTCATTGCGCTAGCCATAGGTAGAATGTAGTTGGGTAAGATGGTCGGGATTAACTTCACATTTGCTAGATCATCTTTGTTCTTGGTTCTCTTCTCTGTTGTCGGTCGAGATGCTCTGGACTCACAAGAAGTTGACGGAGATTCTTGCACTCCTTTCTTTTATGAAGCTTGAATTCTTGTGGACATCACTCTCTTAGCCATCATATCAATTAAAACTTCCTCAATTGACTTCTCCACAACGTTGATCTTGTCCGACATGCACGTTCTTGATCAGAAAACTTGGGTGGATGGATGAGTGCTAAAATAAATAGAGTTTGTGTCGATCTTACTAATCACAGCACAATAACAATGGGTTCTCTTGTTAGCTCTGTGTTGGGCCCCAACAACTTGTTAGAAAAACAGGACCGCGGAGCAATAAAATAAAAAAAATGTAGAAACAAAACACAGAAGACACACAATACAAGAGAGACATAGATTTACATGGTTCACCCAGTGTGGGCTACATCCACCAGAGAAATTGCCAGGTCCTTCCTTTATTATTATCCAACAAATGAAGGGATACAACCTACAAAAAAACCCACTGTAACTTCCT
>CBVK0103756404.1:5080-15293 GCA_900067695.1 Picea abies
TTTCATTTTCTTTTCTTTATATTGAAAATACAAAAATATTTTCTTATTTTCATTATGGAATTTTCACTTCTGATTACTTTACATTAATTTTGACATATTGGGAGAGATTGAATTTCATTGAAATTGTAGAGATTGCATTGAAAAAAAACTGCATTTCGAATCATACCATCTCTTTGAATTCAAGACTAGTACTTAGCAATGTTCTTATATTTTCTTCATTTTATATGTTGATTCGTAATACCATCAATTTCATGACCACACCTCTTGACTAAGTAGAAGCCATTAAAATTAGCGTTGATTAATTAAAATTGATTAGAAACAATTTTATTTTTCAGGGTACACAAACAAGTATAGGACATAGGGCCTTGGAATAGGATTTTGTGAGTAAAATTATCTGAGGCTATTAAACTAAACATATGTGTCTGACCAAGGAGTGGTGAAACCCATTGTGTAATTAGTAACGTCAGCAAGCTCCCCTCACACTGAAGTTAAGCACGAGGTCATGAAAAGTTGGTTGCAGAGATAACCCTCTAATACCTTCTTAGCGTTAGAAATATTTCCGGGGTTTTGTTCATATTTTGGGGTCTTTCTAGTACCTTTACCTGTGTGAGAGGCGATGCTTTCAAGATTTCAAGATTTGTTACCCTTCCTATACAGTGGACCGGACTTACGATTGTTCACCTGCGCATTAGTTATATTAGGGTGACTCTAGTTTCTTGACATAAGTAGCCACATAGGTTACTTGCATGGGTTATTTTGTAGGTACCCTGAGTCAAATAAGGGTCGGAAAACACACAGCCTTTATGGAGGATTACCTCTCTGGGGGGATATGACTGACTACTTTGTTAATCCCACGAGGGCCCTTATAACTCATTATGATACTTCCAATATTTTGAAGGGAGTCTCGGGCCCCTCTTGGGAGAGACATACATACTCTAGTGAGGGAGGCCCCTTTTCAGCCACTATATCATGTTTGTGTGCATTGACATTTTTTCTTTATTTTGGTGTGCTCTTTGATTATTAGTTGGCCCTAGGATTTGGTTTTATATCTCAAGTCTTGAGTCATTGCAGAGAAAGACCATCTTCCTCGCATGTCTTGTCGTTTATTGAAGTTACCACTACATATTTATCATTTACCAAAGCTTCCTTCTAAAAGGCGTAAAGTTAATAAATGTGGTACATATATCTCCACCTTCGAGACTCATGATCATCCATTTATGAGGACTGAGTCAGACCAGAATATCTCAAGGATTCCTTTGACTCATATATCTTATGTGATTAGTGGGATCCCTTCGACTCCTTCATCCTCAATGGTGAGGGTGACAGAGATTTGCGCCTCTAGTGCTACCCAACCTGTGAGTTATACTTGACCCACAAGAATGAACCCTTTTAGATCTCTTTCTGGTACGCCAAGTCACAATTCTCAGTCAATATATTTGTCCTCTAATCCATTTACTTTTGGTATGCCCAATATGACATCGCAACTCCCATAATTCATTTAAACGGCTAACATGAATCCTAGTTTTGGACCTCGGGGCATGAATCCTCCTTATGATCCTTTCTCATTTGGTGGAGGTCATATTCCCCAAGCGAATCCTACAGTTGGAGGTTGGAATCCTCTTTCCTCTGGGCCTAATCCTAGTATCAATTCTCCAAGATGGAGTTCTCAACCAGACAGATACTTCACTTCCTATATTTCATCCTTCATCCCCTCTTCCTCCATGTCGATTCTGAAGAACGAATTTATTATAGTGAATACCCCTCTATCATATGGAGTTCCATCCAGAGGGATTTAGTTTCACACTATGGGAAAACCCTAGCCAGGAGTCCCTTTGGCTAGGGGAAAAATATATAACCCTCATCATGTTGCTTTTGTCAGTATGGTACCCATACAACCTTTTATGAATCAGTTTGGAGGAGGATATTATCCTACCGGACAGGGCCATGGCATATACCAGAATGATGGATGGCCTCCAATCCATCAACCCCAATATTTCTCAGGAGCATGGAGTCAGATGCCGCAACCCAGAATCCCTTTTTGGCCATGCTTAATCTGCCATGTTTTTCAAAATTAATGAATGACCTTGTGCGTCATTATCTGTTATGGCCCCTCATCCCCACCAAGCTTCCTTCGGAAATTCCAAAATTTGAAGGCAATATTGGTGAATATCGAGGTGATCACGTTACTACTTTTCATCCATGGTGCTCATCTAACTCTGTGAATGAAAATTCTATTTGTTTGAGGCTATTTCAATGCACCCTCATGGGGGTCACCGTGAAATGGTACATTGAGCTACCGGGGAGAACGTACATAACCTTTAATCATATGGTATTGGTATTTCTCAACCACTTTTAGTTGTCAGTTTGTTATGATTCCGACATAGAACCTTTGTCGGCCTTCTGCTAAGATAAATCCATGCATATCTCAGACCATATCCAAGAGTGGAATAGACAAAAGAGGTTGATCAAAGCCTACATTCCTCCAAAGTTTCTATTGGAATGGTTCCTTAATTCTTTATTTCCTTATATTTAGAAGGATGTCTCTACATCCAGAGTAACATATGAGGAAGAAGCTATTTTCAAAGCCCAACAATTGGACCTCATATATTCTCAATATGGGATATTGTATGAAATTCTTCTTGATGTGTCGCGATTGAAATATGACCCTAGACAAAATCCCAAGCCTCATGTTGATGGCATCATAGGCTTTTCAAATGATAATTCTATAGACTTGGTGACGAACCAGTTGAAATATTTGTCTCTAATTCAGCCTATAGCAGGACAAGCTTCGACTTTTCCTCCACTCCCACCCAGTCGACAGATGTGCATTATGTACAGTCGTTGGCTAACCCAAATGGTAACAAGAAACCAAAAGGGAATAAAAGGAAAGGATGAGGTAATAATCGTAAGGGTGGGAAAAATAATAATAAATCCAAGGGTGACACTAGCAATGATGGACTGAATAATAACGTTGGTGAGGGAAAGAAAGAAAAATGGAAGGTAAAGTTTCCTTGTAAACTTTGTAAAGATGATCAGCTTACCCACCTATGCCTCAAAATCGAGGAAGCGTCGAGGCTCTTATCGCAACCTCCCACTATACTGACAAATCCATTTCCACATAATCACCACATGGCCTTGAGGGCCTCCAACACCGAAAATGCGTTGAGAGGGATTCAAAACCCTTTGGCACATGACGGTGGCCATCTATGTGTCAATATGGTTGAAAGTCTCATACTGATGTAGCCACTCAATGGCTCATGATTATGGTTTTTCACAGACTATCATAGGTCTAGAGTCTCCTCCCCCTCCAGAAACACCCATTCAGATAAAAAATTTAGAACTTCCACCTTGTATTCCGAAAGGAGTACTAAAGCGCTCTGCCCACAATCCTAATTCTATATCCGCCCATAACTATTCGATTGTCAAATATCCGGGCCAAACCCCTTGTGCAATGTTGGCTTTGGAGGTGCTCAAGACATGTTCTTCACAGAGGAATTCCTTATTAGCTACATTAGGATCTCTAGACTCGTGCAACTCGAAGTTTATCAATTTTTACCTCACAGATGTTAAGCCTCACTTACCTTACCATGTGGCCTATCAAATACATGTGGAGTACACAAAAATTACGATAAAGAATACTATAATTGATGAAGGTGTTGCAACATGCATGATGTCTCTAACATGTTGGAAACCCATTGGCTCGCTGACCCTATCCCAATCCATGACTATGTTGATCACATTTGATGGGCTTTTGTTTCAACCCCACATAATTCTTCTCGCTTTTCCAGTCCATTTAGGTAGGAAGAAAATGGAGGTTGACGTCGAGGTGGTTGATGCACCTCTCGACTATAATTTACTACTAGGGCATAATTGGACTTACTCCATGAAAACCGTCATATTGTCCATTTTTTGAACTTTATGCTTTCCTCATGAAGGGAAAATAGTAATGATTGATCAATTGTCCTTTGCAGATGCTACTCCTAGTACATCGATTGGACCTTCGGTCCCTGTGATCGAAAAATATTAGCATGAAACTGGGGATGTTGGTGTGAGAATGTATTCCTCTATGATGGGTAGCTTTTATTTCATCGCACCAATTCACCATATTCATGCCATTTCCAGTGAGTCTCTGTCATCGATGAGTTTTGTTCCTTTCCTCACTTCGTATTTCAATGACCCTTGGACCCTACCTTCCCTGAATATGTAGTAAAAAGGTCAATTTCACATTGGGATGAGATGCCACTGTCAATAGAAGAGATTTCATATCAGTCTATTCTTGATGCTACTTGTGACCTGGATCCTTCCTCCTTGTGGATGGACAAGGTGGATGTTGGTCTAGACCCCATATAGGCCGCTAAATCATCTTGTTCACATTATTTCATCAATGATAATTTACCTTCATATGAATCCATCTTAGAGGCCATGTATGGTCGTGATAGGCCTTGGGATGATATGCATCATCGATCCTATTTCCCCCTAGAGCTTGTTAAGATCTAACAAGATGACTTTATATCTACCTTGAGTGAGATGGTCGCTCATTCCATGGTTCCATTAGATACGCATGGTATTTATAATGAGAGAAACATGGCGAATATATATCTTACTATCACAATTGACATCTCTCATATTCCTGGAAAAATTGAGAATGTATATATCGATGCAGATTGTTCACCTGAAGAAATTCAGATCTACACCGATCTCTTAAAATAATTTCATGATGTATTCACTTGGTCATCTGAATAGATTCCAGGGATCGACCCAAGCATTGTCGAACATGAGATTAAAACCTATAAATATGCTAAGTTGTTTGGAAATGTATTAGAGTTGTTAATCCTAGGAAGGCCCCTGTTATTAAGCCAGAGGTAGAGAAGCTACTTAATGATGGCTTCATCTACCTGGTTCCATTGACTAAATGGGTGTCCAACTCTATTCCCGTAAATAAAAATCAAGGAATCATCCAGGTATTTATGGATTTTCAAGACCTGAACAAGGCTTGTCCTAAAGATAAATTCCCTACTCCTTTCATTGACCAGATTCTTGATGAGTGCACGGGAAGCGAAGTCTTTTCCTTTATCAACAAATTTTCAGGGTATAATCAAATTCAAATCAAACCCAAGGATCAACATAAGATGATGTTTATTTGTCCTTAGGGTACTTTTGCATACCAAAAAATGCCTTTTATCCTTAAAAACGCTGGAGCAACCTTCCAACATGCCACGACCTTTGTTTTTCACTATCTTAAGCATATTGTCAAAGCTTACTTAGATGATCTCGCTACTCACTCTCGCAAGAGAGTAGATCACTCCACTCACCGTCGATTGGTATTTGAGATATTTCATTATTATCGAATTCGGTTGAACCCTCACAAGTGCATCTTCTACATTAGGTCTGGCCGTATTTTAGTATTCTTAGTGTCTAAGCATGGGATCATTGTAGATCCTATTAAGGTTGAGGCAATACTCTGATTTCCTCCCCCACACAATATTAGACAACTTCAAGGTTTATAAGGGAAGGCTAATTTCCTGCAATGAATCATAATGAACTATGCCAATTTAACTGAAGGTTTCATGTGTCTTTTGAAGAAGGATACTTTGTTTATATGGGATGAGCGAGCCTGGGAATCCTTCTATGCCCTTAAGAAATATTTGGTATCGGTGCCTCTGTTCAAGTCTCCATACTACAATAGAGATTATTTGTTTTATATCGCTATGTCTGAAGGGATGGTTGGTATGGTTATGGTTCAGGAGGAAAATGAGCTTCATGAGCACATTTTCTACTATCTCATTCGAAACCAAGTCAGTCTTGAACTTAAATACTCTCACGTAGAGAAATTGGCCTTGGACACCATACATGTGATTCAAATATTATGACATTAATATTACTTTGCAAAACTACCATAGTTGCATATATCAGTCCATTTCAATACATCCTCACCAAACGTATCATAGGGGGGAATTACAGTAAGTGGATTGTTATTTTGCAATAATTTGATCTCGATTTCACTTCAGCGAAGTCTAAGAAATCATTAGTTTTTACCGAGTTGATATCAGACTTCCCTCGATTAGATGAGAAATTTTTTCATGATGATTCATTTGTGGATGAACATATATTCCTTATCTCATCTTCATACCCCTGGTATGGAGACATTCTAATCTATATTCAAACCTTGAAGCTACACCAACATATGCTGAGAGACTATCGATGACGTATACGTCATCAGGATAAAAACTACCTTATTATCGATGACACTTTGTATCGTCGAGGGGTAGATAATATTTTACATCATTGGTTGACTCGCGAGGAACCTAAGTCTCTACTCAATGACTCTCACAGTAGGGTGTGTGGTGGTAATTTATCCAGGCTCGCGACAGCCCAAAAAACATTACGAGTTAATTCTTTTTGGCTATCCATTTTTAAATATTTTGTTGAAGCAGTCAAGAAGTGTCACCCATTCCAGGTGTTTTCTCAGAAAATACACTCGCACCTAGCCCCTCTTCACCAAGTCGTTACCGCCAGTCCCTTCAATAAGTGGGGGGGATATTTTATGGACTATAACCTAGCCTCCGTTGGGGGGCACCAACATATTATTGTGGCCATGGATTACTTTACGAAATAGGAAGAGGCCATGCCTACCGTTAAATCCAATGGTAAGAATACAACATTCTTCATATTCAACAAGATTATAACCCATTTCAGAATCCCAAGAGATATTTTCATTGATCATAGCAATCACTTCCAGAATGAAATGATGAAATATTTAGCATGAAAATTGGGGTTTAAGAATGGTCATTATTTCCCTTACTATCCCCAGGAAAATGGACAAGTAGAGGCAACGAATAAATCTCTCAATACCATCTTGCAAAAAAATGTCTGCCTGAGTAAATTTGATTGGGATCTGATTCTTTACCCTGCACTTTTGGCATACCGAACCTCGTTAAATACTTCCATTGGTTCCTCTCCTTTTTAATTAGTACATGGCATGGATTCGATTCTTCCAATTGAATGTGAAATCCCTTCCCTTAAGTTGGAAATTGATCTCCTAACTGACACATCCGATATTCAAGAACGCCTTGTACACTTGGAGCATCTCGATGAGAAATGTTGAGATGTCTGTATGGCTATCAAAACAAATAAATGACGTGTTAAGTTTCAGTACAATAAGTTTGTCTATCCTTGGAAATATGTTGAGGGTGAATTGGTTCTCCTTTATGACTAAGCCAAAGGACCGCTCGAGGCAGGCAAGTTCAACCCCATGAGGCATGGTCCTTATGTCATGCGACGTGTATTAGAGAAAGGAGCTTATGAATTGGAATATTATGAAGGGAATATGATAGATGAGCCCTAGAATGGGCTCTACCTTAAAATGTATTACGTTTGAGCCCTCAAGATAAAGCGTGACCTTTTTTATACTAGTGTATCTTAGTGTATATACATATTTTTGTTTGTATCATCTACTTTCTTATCAAGTTCTCTCTTGGTTGAAAGATGTTAACAAAGTCTTTAGTTTACTTAGGATTCATGGATGGTGTCAGTCATCATATGCGAAACATGGCTTCCATTGCTTGGGTCATTTACTCACCTGAGAGCCAACTAGTGTCTTCTGATCATGTTCATATGGATCTATCAATGAATAATGTGGCTAAGTATAGCACCTTTATAGAGCTATTACGCGACGCCATTTCACATGGTGTTCAGTGTTTATAGATTCGCCCAGAATCCCAGTTATTTGTTTGTCAGTTGAAAGACAATTACCATGTGTGATATCCTACTCTACTCCGACGATTCCTACAGGTATGAATTTTGGAATGATACTTTGATTTTCTTACTTATAATCATATACCTAGAAGTTCTAATCATGTATCTGATGCATATGCTAATTATATTTTAGATTGGAATTTGTCACATAAGTAAGAAAAGAAAACGCATTCATTCATTTACACATTGTAACATATATAAGTAAATATGAAGACCAATTTTTTTTATATTTCATCCTTTCAAGTTAAAAAATTATGGTGTCATAGTACAAAATGGGGCTCACACCCTCAAAATACATATATGACCAATATATTATATGACCATGGAAGCTACACCTATGGAAACAGATGCATATCATGATAGCACACAAAAACGTTTGTGAGAGGTCTAAAGAGTCACACCCATGCATAGGGTACACCCACCACCCAACGTTGCATCGCCTCTAGCAAATCCTCCACTTGAACCATAGGAATCTTGTGCGTCAATAGAGACAGGTTCCCCTGCACATTCTATAGCACTCTCTCTATGTCTCCTCCCATTTTCTCATCTCCTCAACCCCTCCATCGATGTCTTGGGAATCCCTCTGGCCGTCGCGGACCTACATTTGTTTAACAAATAATTGTTAATACTTGATACCATACAAAACTGTTTTTGTTTTTTATTTTAGTTGAAAAACAAAAAAAAAATGAAATATATAAAAACTGTTTCTTATAAATATCACCATAGGAGGAACCTAGTGGAAAAGGAATATTTGGATCCCCTCTGTAGTCGATCCCGCCATAAGGGTAGTCGTCGATGGCTATGACTTGTCGATTCCACAAGAAAAAGAGCTCATCATTATAGGGTTTGGAACCCTACCACCTCCTAGTCGCCTCATCACGTCGGTCCACCATGACATGGCTTGATTACGCTATCCAAGTGGAGTAATCTCTACTCTAGGGCTCAAACTCGGAACCCTATCAAAGAAAAAAATACAAAGTGTGGATGCAAATCTAAAATTTATCATTTTCCCTTGTTTGCAATCCACCAACTAGCTTTTCATATTAGCCAGTAGTGAGGTACACCATTCATAAAAAGTGGGTCTTAAACACTCCACTACATAGACATGAGTGTCATTGATACCTGGTGTAGTGAGGCCAACCTCGAAATCAGTTTGAGTACAAGAACGGCGATATTTAAGATTAGGTTCTCGATCACCCTGATAGAAAGTTGGCTCCCTAATTTATCTTTTCCTGTAACATAGTGGGTGGAAATGTACTCCTCCATAGTCATACTACCCCCAACCCCTCGAGCCTTGAGATTCACTACCTCACCTCGACAAGAAATTCATGTGATGAAGTATATATCGTCCACTTCAATCCTCAATGGTTTCCCATCAAGGTTGAAGGACTCCATCTCTGGATCCCAGTAATTTACTAGCAATTGGAGTAACCCCACTTGAGCCCTCATTCCCTTGAGAGCCCAAAATTTATAAAAGACACATATTTTTAAATCTTGTTGGGCCCTTTCATCTCTTCCCACTGTTGCATCTATCTTTTCATGCTCCCTTTCCCTCCATTCAATCATCATCGTGCAAAGGAGAAACCATTTTTTGAGTTAAACCCTTTCAAAAAAATTGTCCATGGACTTGTACACAGGATAACTTGGTAACAGTCACATTTAGGGCTGCATATATGCATGCATACTTTTCTTTTACCACATATATGGGGTTGTATATGAGACCCAGTGAACTGCCACCCACGTATACCCTAGTTTCCATATTATTCCCTCTAATATTCAAAAAATGGGTCCCAAAATTGAAATTTAAACCATTGAAATTGAAGAAGAGGGGATGGGCACTTACTTGGTCAAGACGGTTTCCAATTCCATTGATAGTAGCCCCTAGAATCGACACTTGAATATCATGTGGAAAATGGCCTAAAATGCACTATGTGGGTGAAAAAAATCAAATGGTATAGTAAAATGGTCTATTTTTACTATTAGTAGAAATGTTTTAGACACTTCCTATATTTTTGTTGTCTTTTGACCTTATGGACTAATAACGCAGTGGAAAGACTTGGTTTTTGGTGGTTTTGTCCAAGATTTTTTTTTGTTTTCTAGCTTCATACTTCATGTTCATGCCTTCGGCAGGTATATTCTTTCATTGGCATATAAGATAGGTTTTCACTCTGTTTTTGATTCTTGCATCATCCTATAACTGTCATCCATACACCCTAGGTACAAACCCATTTATTAGTGACAAGGAACCTTCTTACTACTACTAGAAGTGTCATTATTAAGTGGTAGAGGCTTAACAAACATGGGTGCCCCAGTTAGAACCTTTGTTCCATTTGGTTCCCATGAAAAAGTTATTCCATGGGACCATGAGTTCCTTATAGTCCCAATATGAATTTGCATTCGAAAACCATATTCTTACTCACAAGAATTATGATTGTTACCTATGGGACCCCCCCCCCCC
>CBVK0103756406.1:0-16582 GCA_900067695.1 Picea abies
CCCCCCCCTATAATTCAACAAAGGATTACTATAATTTTTGGTTTCCATAGATCATATCTTCCCTCGAAATATCATGGGGCCCCTCTTTTAGACAAATCCTTAGGAAATACTAGGTGGCAAGAGCTCCTAACTAAAAGAGAAGATTGCTTAAATTGTTGTTCCTACATATTCCTTTCTCTTCCTGGGTGAATTATGCTAATAAAATCTATCTTAATGGACATCCCTATTTATTTGTTTTATGTTCTTGCATCTCCCATGCATATCATTTACAAAATATAATTTATTCAAAGGAAATTCTTGTGGGATTGTAGTAAAAGAGAAAAAAATGGGCTCTGATTTCCTAGGAAAAATTGTGTGAACCAAAATCCCATGGAGGCTTAAGTCTCAAAGAACCTCATAAAATGGGACAAGCCCTGGTGGCAATTTTTTTTGGATATGAATCAAAATCTAGAGCCACTCTGGGTGAAAATATGGAAGGGGAAATATGTCATAGATATCCCTCCTCGGGATTGGAACATATTGCAAGGGGACCGTCCAGGTTCACTTATCTAAAAATATGCTTGGAAAAACCGCGTTTTAGTTCAAACCCATAGTTTTTGTGAGATTCATGATGGAAAGTCGACCCCTTTTTGGGAGGATGCATGGGAGAAACTCCCTTCCCTAAGTTTAGATGAATGACTGAACCCAATACAAGAAACACTGCTCGGGATAGGCCAGACGAAGGTTTCGTAGTATTGGGAGGACACCCATCATCCAGTCAAAGGTATTTCCACATCCTAGATAAATCCTTCTAAATGGAAAATAGACTAGAGAGGGACCTATCTTCAAGCCTCAAAAGCTACCCTCAAGGATTCCCCCCCTCCTCTTAGGAAGGGTTAGGACATTAATCGTTAGGGAAAAAAGGGTGATGGGAACTTCCACATCAAGGATACTTATCAAGAAGCCATGGGATTTTAGGACATACGTAAAAGATCAGCCTAGACCAAAGTCTGTAAATCTCATATGTGGCCTAAAATTTCCACCTTTATATGGTTGGTAATCAACAAGAAAGACTTAACCTAGGATAGAGTCATGAATAGAGGAATCAAAGGCCCCTCCATTTGTCTAATGTGCTCTCAATAGGGAGAAGCCCTGAACCATCTCCTCAACTCCTATAGCATAGCCTCATAATTGTGGGACCGAGGGGCTCTCCTCTTTTGAACCTTAAACAAAAACAGAAAAGACATCATCAAAAAAATCAAAGCATGGAGAATTGATCCTTACCATAACACAATTCTAAATCATGCTTGGACCCTTTTCCTATGATTTCATCTCGGTAACTTGTGGAAATATAGAAACATGAGGATATTATGAAATCATCCTCTCCCCTTGGACCATCTCTGGTAAGATATTTTGAATAATGTCTAAGAAACTATCGCTATGGAGCCCCAACAAGAAGAGGACTAGACCACAATGGGAAATAAAAAAGGAATTTTAGTGAACTAGAGCATAGGACAAGGGTAGATTCCACCTCCTGATCCCACTACCCAAATTCTGAGAAAATAGATTCAAGTGACTTGGTAATCCCCCACAAAGGGATTTCTGAAATTGAACTTCAATGGATCATCAAAGGGTAACCCTAGTCTAGCGGGAGCGGGAGGTATTTTCTGGGACACTTATGGATAAATGGTTAGTATTTATACTAAAAGAATAGGGAATAATACCAACGATGGGGCTAAAACAACAAGGGTACTTTCAGGTCTGCAAATGGAAAAGGACCTTGGGTACTCAATGATTATTGCAGAAGAAGACTCCCAAATACTTCTCTTAGCCTAGGTACTCATCAATGGAGCCTCCCGAGACCATGTTTCAAAGAATTGGTGTTTGTTAGCAGGTCTCTCGAAGGTGGACCATCCTATCAAATGCATGTCAACAATAATTCTGAGTCACATTCGATGTCAGGTTAATTCAGTGGTTGACTATCTAGCCAACATGGCAGTGGGACATCCCCAAGGTGAATCTCAATGGTTATGGAAAGACGTGGAGGAGGGAGATTTTAGAAATAACTTAACACGTCTCAACCAGAATGACAGCCCTCTTCTCCATGTGAGGATAGGTGGGGAGAAAAACATACATCTAGTGGAGATTTCATAAGCCCAAGTGTCATTTTGAAGAAAGAGTATCCTCCAGGAAGCCAAATGAAAGTTGTTTCCTAGGAAGGGGGAGAAGTGTGATTGCCTTTCAGTTCTCATTGGAATATGGTGGTAAATTTAATGGAAAATCGACATCATGAACCAGAGGAGGTTTCGTTACATATGGGTGGTAGCATGACAAGGTCATCGTACCTTACCCCAGCTGATCTAATAACGAACAATTTTTGTAAGCCCCGGTCTCGAGCAAATCTGGTCCAGTTTGGGTAATAATGGAATAAAGTGGAAAAGGGAGGAGATCATTCCTTTGGGGAAAGGAGCCCTCACTATAAGAGGAATATGGTTAACTAATTCCAAACTGTTGTAATTTTGATCTAAGTTTCTTTGTCTATTGTAGTAGGATTTGTTGGATTTGTGGGTGGGGGAGATTTGATTAAAAGTTCTCACCCATGCCAGGTTGTTTCCCTTTCCTTTTGGAATGTGAATTAAGTGGCCATCCCATGACATCAAAAGTTATAATCCTCTATATGTGTTCGTCATCTAGCAGGATTAAGAGAATTGAAATCGGTCTCCTGCTCCATGTCATGGAAACAGAGAGACACAAAGTTCAAGTCAGGAATAAGGCTACTCCCTCAAGGAACTTTAATCCCAAGAACATGAGATGGGGAGGGGACACAACCCTTAAAGAAGTATTCCTTTATCAATTGCAGAGAAGTAAGGGAAACAAGAGAGGACAAAAACATGTACTACAACCTGTGCTTAGTAGAGGAAAAATTAATGATGGGGAATGCTTAGAAGGTGGTCATGAAAAAATAAAGTGTACAATAAATGAGGAAATCCTTCAAATTGAAAACAAGTGGATCCCCCATCTGAGCCAATTGAGGACAAGGGACACAAAATTATTTTTTCTAGCTAAGGTTTATTGGATGAAAAAACCAATTGTGGCGCAAGCAATGGCCCAACAACAATAAGAAATATGATTTACTCGTTATGCTATCTAAGTTTTAGAAGTGAAGTTTAAGATATTTTTCAAGGAGAAATATGGAATTCATTTCCAGGAATGATCCCAGACTTCCAAGCTACTCAAAATTGTTAGAAAGAGGATCAAGGCAGTTTTTTGGGATCCCAAGAGAACCCCATTTAGGTGGATGAGGACGAGGAGCGGATGAATTCTAGGTAATTCATAAGGAGTATCATGGAAAGAGAGCAAAGTAATCAGGAAATATATAGGGCCTTGGAGACCTCAGGTTTTAATCATTCCTCGTGTTAGTGGTTATGCTTGTGTTAGCATTTGAAGTCACACCTAGACTATTGTAGGTGTGATCCTAATACCCATTAGAATTTTTGTAGGTTTATAAAAAAGTAAGGTTTTGTAATCTCAAATGTCATGAATGGATGAGAAAATCAATTTAAGATATCAACACAAAATCTCCACACAACATACTCTGACAAGCAACGCTTGAACAATATTAGATCAATTTTTTAATATTAGTGAAAAGATATAATAATGAAGGAGAAGAATGAAATATATGAACCAAGTTACATCTGGCACTTTGACATAAATACAATGGAATTCTTAGTAATAAAGAACCTCGTGGTCAAGAATAAAATATGCTTTGACAATACTTGCATTAACAAATTTACACTAAATCAATGACTATATATCATGAACACAAGTGATAAATATAAATCCTTCATCAATAGATAATACTAAAGCAAGACAAGAATAATAGCATGCGAGGGTAGAAAAGGAGTTTTTTTTCAATTACTCAAGAGTCTTAAGTCTATACATACATAGCGTGGGAACTTTTTACAGACTCCAGCCAAAAGATAAATCTTCACATCCAACCATTCCAAACCCTCTATTGGAGTCATATCACTCTTTAAATAGAAAATTACATCAATAATTCCTCTATGAATCGTTGCCTAGATCTAGCATAGGATTATGTGCCTTGGAGAGATGTGGAAATAGACAAACAAATAGAAAATTAACAAACTACTAGATTCCGGGAAGTTGTTGGTGATGATAAATGAAACTATAGCCAGCTCATGTTTGGAGATCTAATGGAGATGGATGTCAGGTACAAGTGTCTCCTGATGTATAGATGCCTTCTAGGGAACCATTCAAACCTCCTTTGACAGCTTACATCTCTCCCATAACTCATATTTATTAGAATATTAGAGTTCATAGTGCATCTGCAGGATGTGCAATGAACTTTCCTATAGGTGATGTTTTCAACACTTCTCCCAAATGACGAACTGGGTTGGGATGATTTTTGGTGAGAAAGTCAATGACAATATGATTCTTCTCCAAAAACCATTTTAGCGAAACACAGATCATATATTAAAATATATGATGAAAATACGATTTTCCAACATACGAATTTGCTTCAAACTATTTCATTTTCAGTAGGTTCGCAATGCCTCTACAAGATTCACTGCAAACTTTCTTGTACATGAAAATTTTCTTTCTAAGCCTTTTGGAAGTGGGATTTCTCTCTTTATAAGGAGATCTTTAATAGATTTGGATTTGGTTGTTTGTTGAGCTAGTTCTTTAGATGCATCTTCTTCCATGGCAAGTAAAAAAGAGTACAAACCTCTCCGATAAGTGTTGCCAACAGACCATGTTTTGAAATATTGTGGAATCAAGGTTTGTTTCCAATGGTTGTAATGATCAGGGTTTATGTTATAAGAAGTGTTGCAGAAAATAAGATGTAACTAGAGATAGAAGCTTGGATACAATGATGACAACTTGAGGCTGAATGAGATCTCAAATAGAAATATTTTTTGAAGCAACTATGAAAAATAGAGAGTTTGCCATGCTAATTTAGTTTGCAGTAGGTGGGTTTGTAGTGTGATTTATCAGTTCGCATCACATTGATTAAGTTTGTATAAAATGGATTTATCGTTGCAAGAATAAGCTGCAAGTTACCCTTTGACTAGAAAACGTGTATCCTAGATCTGCATAAAGGTTTGAAGGACAAGAATGTGAAAGATAACCAAGAAAAGAGGAGTTTGCAACACCAATTGTATAAACCAGTTTGCAGCGCTAGCAATTCACAACACTAACGAGTTAGCAACAATATAAAGCAGTTACAAGAAAGAAATATAAGCTTGCATTTGGATTATGATAGCAGGTAACCAAAGACTTCATGAAGGATTTAAAACGTAGAGGGTATGAACAGATTAAGGAAAACCTATAGTTTGCAGTGAGTAGAAAACTTGTAGCAATTAGGGTTGAATGAAAATAAGTTTTGAGGCAGTGGAATTTGAATCATAAGAACAATACTTGGTATATAAATCTCACTCCGTGTTGAAGAAAACCAAACCAAAAGTCCTTTAATATTTTAATCCACCATCAAATGTTATATAAGAGTTCACAGAGCCAAGAGTCTACATCGACCAGAAGTTTGCAACACACTTACAGTTTGCAATGAATTGAACCAAACTGCAACGCACCCTTTGCAAACAAAAATGAAAGTAAAAAAATGATAAATCCTTCTTTTGAGACTGGCCCTTTGAAGATGATTGATGAGGAGATGGTGCTTGATTCCTATACAACCTATGTGTTAACATCTAGATACATAGGGGATGGAGACCTCCCTATGAGGCTCCAAGAACATTTGCAGTTCTAGTGCCTTATCTGACAATTGAATATGATTCTAGTTTCAAAAAATGTTCACCTGCTTGTAGGTTAAATCATCTTACAAAGACAAGTTTCTAGTTCCATTGGGCATGGAGTCATTATAAGCTCTCTAATCTATAACACACCCTATCAAACAAATATACATGCTCGAATGCGATCTTATTCATCACACACCCTACTTCTAACCAAATAAGTTTAGTTGATTATGTGAAAGAGAATTTCCAATGCAGCAATCTAATCAATTTTCTGACAAAATGATCTTCTTGTTTGCAATAAAATGAATAGGTGCAAAAATAACAAAGTCTTAGAAATGGAATAAAAAAATCATACTCATTGATGCAAGATGCTTGTATGTTGAACGATACAACATCGAAAACCTTTGGAAAGACCATCTCCATGTAACTGGCCACTGGGTCATGAAACTGTTGGCATGTTTTACAAGTAGCGTATTCTTGTCATTGATGGAAAGTACAACAATGATGATGGCTTAAGTACAGGAAGAATGTGCCAGGCGGGCACCAGAAGTATTTTGGGAAGACGCGACAGAGAACGATCAATAACATCAGAAGAGATAGTGCAGAGTATGCGTGTTTGTCATTGATGTCAAAGATGGCAAAGATCATGACCAGCAGCGCAGGGATAATGGCATGGCAATGGCAAGTTCAACAAGTGATCGTTGGATCCCATTCAGAAGTGTAAACTCCAGGAGTCAAGGAAGCAACTCATAGTAGGAAATCACAAAATGTGAAACCATGGCTTAAACTCCATTTCGATGTTTCAGATACCGGGAGTTGGAGAAGTCAAGATTCGAGACTCTTCATCACAGGAGTCTCGAAGTTGTGAAATGCGAAACGCAAAAATCCTGAAACAGGAACATCAACAAAGACTCCATTTCGAAGTTTCGCAGACCGAGAAATCAAATATCAAAGGAAATTTAACCTTTGAAGTAGCGAACCCCAAAATCCTGAAACGGGCACATCAACAAAGACTCCATTTCGGAGTTTCATAGATCGGGAAATCAAAGATCAAAGGAACGGGGTTCCCTAACCTCTCGAACTCACGATATGTGAAATCACGAAATAATCCTAGTCGTTGGATCAAGGACAAATCTGGGCCATCAGACCCAGGAAGTGAATGTGGCAGACCATGTCAGCAAGGATAGGTGGAAGCCTACGTCAGAAAGGACATGTGGCGAAATCATATAATGACAAGTGTCAAGTTGATTTGGTATTTCAGGAACCTGAAAATCACAATTCTGAGTGACACGTGGTAGACACACGGATCACGACACATCATCAAGTGACGTCATTCCAGGAATTTAGTTTCGGTAGTTTTAGCATCAACTCTCCCCCAAAGTCTCGAAAGTTGAAGTTTCAGGGCAGAGGATAGTTGTCCAATCACCACGGATCGTGGACCATTGATCTGAAGAGAAAAGTGCTCAAATGATTAGCGAGTGGTCATAGGTTGTGGTCACATCGTCGAGAGTTGGAGGAAGGCACTAACAACTAAACTCCATTTCGGAGATCGTGACCTGGAGAGTCGAGATGCCTCACAACAAGAATTCGCGACATGCGAAATTGTGAAATGCCGAAATGGGAAAACACCTTTTGGTGTAGGTTGTGGTCATTGTCAGTGGTCATGTGAGAGGGAGGAGATAGCACCAAGTTAAGCTCCTTTTCGATGATCGTAACATGAAGAGTTGAGACTCTTCACCACAGGAATGTTGAAATGCCAAAATGCCAAAATGCGAAATGGCGAAATCAACACGAGACCTTATGCTTGTAATCTAACAGTGTTGGATACATGGAAATATGATCGAAGGGATATTGTTGCTCTTCACAGTTAATCAATCAGTTGTGATTCAATTAGCAGAACTGAATCATGACTCTTGGACGATTGGCAATTTAGTTGTTGATGCCTTTTCTTGGAGGTTCACAGTGTAACTGCTAGAAATGACTGATGGTTTATGCCAGAATACTTGAAGAGACTTCAGGGTGATCACCAGAGAAGATGAAGAGTCTCGAGGCATCTTCCAATGGCATGAAGAATGTTCATAGAGGCTATTGACATATGTAAGATCATTGGAGCCTGGAACTGCAACAGAGGGAATGATCTCGACTGTGACAGAGAAGACGAAGAGTCTCGACTGCTGGAGAGGCTAAGGAATCTTCGCATAACACCTAGTGATGATGGACGCATGGGTTTAACTACCAGAGAAGCTGAAGAGTTGCAATGATGATCAGGTAGAGAACTCGACATGGGGAGAGCATGTAGAAGCATTGTGAATAGAGGATGCAGAAGGTGTATATAGAGAATAAAAATGCAGAACAGAGAAGAGATTGGGTGTTGTTGAGAGTGATTCAGGTGTGTAGAAGGAGGAAAAGTGCAGCATCTAAAATGCACATAAGAGGAATGGTGCATAGAAGGGACATGGTGCATAGAGCATGAAAGGCAGAAGAACATAAAGCGTAAGGAAGGGGTGCAGGAAGACACCGATGCAGGTAGAGTAGAGCAGTGTAGTAGAACAATGATGAGACTGATAAGCCATTGATAAATATTATATCACTGTGATAAATTTATATATAGCAAAATTTATATTTCAGGGTGGTAGGGAGGTGCTAGGGAGGACTGTTGTCCTCATAGGTTCAAGTGGGTGCTTGAACATAGGGAGTTGTAGCTTCCATCTGGTTGCAGCCAGAGAAACCAAGGTGGCAGGGTGGTGCAAGGGAGAACACTGGTTCTCTGATATACAGGTCGGTGCCTGTGTAAATGAAAGTTGGTGCTTCCATCCAGTTGGTGTTGGAACTCTTAGGGAGTTGGTGCTTCCTTCTAGTGGGTGCTAGAGAAACCAGGGAGTTGGTGCTTCCTTCTAGTGGGTGCTAGAGAAACCAGGGAGTTGGTGCTTCCTTCTAGTGGGTGTTAAAGAAACCAGGGAGTTGGTTATTCCTTCTAGTGGGTGCTAGAGAAACCAGGGAGCTGGTGCTTCCTTCTAGTAGGTGCTAGAGAAAACAGAGAGTTGGTGCTCTCAGCAAGTTGTTGCTTGCAAAATAGAGATTGTAGCCTCACAATGAGTTGGAGCTCATATGTATGATAATGTACAAAATGTAATGATTACTTATCATACCAAGAATTACTTATCATACCAAGAAGAAGAGGTTTTTACCCTTTATGGGTTTCCTCAGGAAATATTTGTCTCTGTATATTTCATATGTGTGAATGATGTCGAATGTTCTATTGCTTACCTCCCTGCATTATTGTGATTGTCATTAATTTCTCTGTAAAGAGTTTAAAATAAGCATAATTGTTTAAGCACAGTAACAACTAATTCACCCCCCCCCTCTTAGTTGTCCAACAATTAGTATCAGAGCAGGTTCCTTTTATCTAAAGGTAGATTTGTAAGCTTAAACATGACAAGTCATAAAGGGACTTCAGCCACTAAGCCTCCTCTGTTTGATGGAACAAATTTTTCCTTCTGGAAGGTTAGAATGAGAACATACCTAATGGCCTTAGGTGTTGATGTTTGGGATGTAGTAGAGACTGGATACATAAAGCTTGTTGTACTAAATTCCAAGGATGATAAGTTAGAATTTAGATTTAATGCTAAGAGAATGAATGCTATCTTGAATGGACTTGCAGAAGCTGAGTTTGTAAAGGTGATGCATCTTCAAACTGCCAAAGAAATGTGGGATAAACTAATTAGCAACTATGAAGGAAATGAGAAAGTAAAAGATGCCAAAATTCAAACATTTAGGTTGAAGTTTGAACAACTAAAGATGAATGAAGATGAAACAATTAGTAAGTATTTTTTAAGAGTTGAAGAACTTTTCAATGACATGAAGGGTCTTGGTGAGAAGATATAAGAATCAATTTTAGTTCAAAAGATTTTAAGATCTTTGCTTGATAAATTTAATCCAAAAGTCTCTGCAATAGAAGAACTAAATGATCTTAAAAATCTGTCCATTGATCAAATCCTAGGAACTTTAACTGCATATGAAATTAGAATCAACAAAGATAAATCCATTACTATAAAAGCATCTTTTAAAGCAGACAAGGATACTGATTCAGATTTAGATGATATTGAGGCAAAATTCGTGAGAAGGTTAAAGAAAGGATCAAAAAAATATCAAGGAAAGATTCTCCTCAAATGTTTTAACTATGGTAAGATAGGTCACTTTGCAAATAAGTTTCCACACAAGAAGAAGGACTAGAACTATGAAGGTGAAGAGAAGTACAAATCCAAAAGATTTGATAGAAATAAAAGTTTATGTGTAAACAATGATGACTCCTCAGAAGACACCGATAGTGACACTTCCTGTGAAGATAAGGTAATTGACTTCATGCTTATGGCCAAATAGGATTATGATAATAAAAGTATAGGTAGTGATGATAATGATGAAGAAGCTGTGGTTGACTTGGAAAGAGAGCTTATCAGCGCTTTGGAAGAGATTGACAGACTCAAACTTAAGAAGAGAAAATAAAAACAATTGCTGATACAATTCAAGAAAGGAACTAAAAAAAATGATGAAGGATTTTCCATGCTAAAAGTGGAATTAGAAGAGGCAAAGAAAATAGAGGACATTTTGAAACAATAGTTATCAGAAAAGAAGGCAAGATATGAAACCCTAGAAGAAGAAGTAGTGAAAACAAGGAAAGAGTTGGAGAAGTTTCAAGCCTTGTATCATTAGAATATGTCAAGTATCAAAGCCTCAGAAGGATTATCCACCATTCTAAATCAGCAAAGGAATCCAAAGCTGAAAACTAGTTTGGGTTATGAAGAGGGATCAAGTAGTGGTCAGCCAAGAAACAAAGAACCCATCAAGTTTGTCAAATCTACAACCAATTACAACAACAAACCTGCAGAAACAAAGGAAGATAATCAGCTTCCCAGGAGGATTAAAGAAAAAGGTGTCAGGACTGAATCTGTAGAACAAAGAAATAATGCACTCCCTACTCAAAGAAATCATCAGCATGGAAGAAATTGACCTGCTCAAAGAAGACAACCATTTTCCAGGTACCAAGGATTTTTCTATGGATATTGTTTTTTTTGTTCTAACTTTGGTCACAAAGTTGTAAGCTATTCTTTAAAATTTAAATATGAGCAAGCAAGACATTCAAGGTATAGATATCTGCCACAACAATGAATGAGACACCCAAGTAAAAAACTTCCACAGATTGCAAATCACTTGATGGTTGGGAAAAGGACACAGGTTAAGAATAACAATCATTTTGACTCTTTAATCAATGAACCAGAATGTTACATCTGTCATAACTATGGACATAAAGTTGTTGATTGTCGCTTAAAGAACTATGAATCAGATTTGAATTCCTCTGCTGAAAATGTCAAGGTTTGGAAGAAGAAAGAAAGTGATAAGTGTGGATTAGTGTTGTCGTCTCAAAGACAAAATAACCCCTAGAATATAGATAGTATATGTTCCAAGCACATGACTGGAGAAAAGGATATGCTTCTGCTTATAAGCAAAATCAAAATAGGAAATGTGATCCTTGAAAATGATGAACCAGGTAAAAACAAGGATAAAGGGATGGTGAGTTTAAGTAATGGAAAAGGAGATTCTTGGGATGATCTTCCTATAGATGGGATGAAACATAGTTTGCTCAATGTAAGTCAAATGTGTGACAGAGAATGTAAAGAGGTGGTCCTTTCCAAAGACTGTAAGATAAAGTCTGTAAACTCAGGACAATTGGTGGCTAAAAGCATAAGGAAAAACAACAATGTTGATGTTGAATCCTCCCCTGCAAGTAAAGAAGAAGATTCAGATACAATAAAAGAATGTTCAGTTAGCATTTATCCCATGGAAGAAGTAGGAGAAGAATCATGTCATAAGATGGAAGTAGAAGTTTTGAAGGTTGAGAATTCAAACACCCAAATCAAGTTCTTGAACAGTTCCATGACCCTGGATAAAATCTTGGATAGTCAAAGATCACCAAATGACAAATCCAATATTGGAATCAACAAGGTAGAAATCAGTGCTCCTAAGAAACCTGATACAGGTCCTCCATTTGCAAAAAGGAAAAGCATATGTGAGAATGTTTGTAGTGTTTTTCTCTTGTGATGTATATGGTCATAAAAGCCTTGGGTTGTAAGAATCATGGAACAAAAATGAATTTGCAGTAATAGAAATTGATGAGAATCAATGGGCAGATCCAAGGGTTGTTTGAAAAGTACGAGCTACAATTACGTAGTGTTTCAGTAGGACAACAACATCCTCAGCAACAACATTTTGTTTTACAAAATGATATATATGACATCCTGTAGAGATAACAAGAGGAAAGACCTTGTCAGGGAAAGCTAACCTTTTAGAAACAAAGGGGGAAAGAAGTCAGAAGAAGAGAGAGAACAGTGATAAGGGGAGTCATCCAGTTATGACAAGAAAATGTTGATGAAGGAGTCCCAGTAAGAGAGGTGATCAATTTTGAGTATTCTACAGAGGATACAGCGGAAGCTGAAGATGAACAAGTCGAAGAATCAGAAGGAGAAGACTCTGGTTTAGATACAAATATTCTACAGGCCTCAAGTAAGACATTCCATCCTGTTAGGGGGAGTTTGTGTTGGTTTAACATCTGATACCTCCTAAAAATATTGCAACAACTCAGGGGGAGCATGTGATCTTTGACAATGATGTCAAAGGGGGAGAAAAGAGTTCGGGTGCCTTTGTTTCCATCAATGCCAAAGGGGGAGATTGTTGGCATGTTTTACAGGCAACGTATTATTTTCATTGATGGCAAGTACAACAATGACGATGGCTTAAGTACAGGAAGAATGTGCTAGGCGAGCACCAAAAGTATTTTGGGAAGACGCAACAAAGAAAGCTCAATAAGATCAGAAGAGATACTGCAGAGTATGCGTGTTTGTCATTGATCGAAAAGATCACGACCAATAGCACAGGGATAATGGCATGGCAATGGCAAGTTCAACAAGTGATCGTTGGATCCCATTCAAAAGTGTAAACTCCAGGAGTCAAGGAAGCAACTCACGGCAGAAAATCGTGAAATGAAAAACCACAACTTAAACTCCATTTCATAGTTTCAGATATCGGGAGTTGGAGGAGTCAAGAGTCAAGACTCTTCATCACAGGAGTCCCGAAGTTGCAAAATGCGAAATGCCAAAATCTCGAAACAAGCACATCAACAAAGACTCCATTTCGAAGTTTCACAGACCGAGAAATCAAAGATCAAAGGAACTTTAACCTTCGAAGTAGCGAACCCTGAAATCCTAAAACAGGCACATCAACAAAGACTCCATTTCAGAGTTTCGCAGACCGAGAAATCAAAGATCAGAGGAGCAGGGTTCCCTAACCTCTCGAACTCATGATATGCGAAATCATGAAATAATCCTAGTCGTTGGATCAAGAAAAAATATGGGCCGTCAGAGCCAGGAGGTGAATGTGGAAGACCATGTCAGCAAGGATAGGTTGCAGCCTATGTCAGAAAGGACACGTGGCACAATCATATAAGGACAAGTTTCAAGTTGATTTGGCATTTCAGGAACCTAAAAATCACAATTCTAAGTGACACATGGATCACGACACATCATTGAGTGATGTCATTCTAGGAATTTAGTTTCGGGAATTTTAGCATCAACTTTCCCCCAATGTCCCAAAAGTTGAAGTTATGGGGCAGAGGATAGTCGTTTGATCACCACGGATCGTGGACTATTGATCTGAAGAGCGAAGCGCTCAAATGATTAGCAAGTGGTCATAGGCTATGGTCACATCGTCGAGAGTTGGAGGAAGGCGCTAACAACTAAACTCCATTTCGGAGATCGCAACTTGGAGAGTCAAGATGCCTCGCAACAGGAATTCGCGACATGCGAAATCACGAAATGCCAAAATGCGAAAACACCTTTTGGTGTAGGTTGTGGTCACCGTCAGTGATCATGTGAGAAGGAGGAGCTAGCACCAATTTAAGCTCCTTTTCGGTGATCGTAACATGAATATTCGAGACACTTCACCATAGGAATGTCAAAATGCCGAAATGCTCAAATGCGAAATGGTGAAATCAACGCGAGACCATGTTCTTGTAATCCAACGATGTTGGATACTTGGAAATTTGATCAAAGGGCTATTGTTTCTCTTCACAGTTAAACGATCAGTTATGATTCAGTTAGCAGAACTAAATCATGACTCTTGGACGGTTTGCAATTCAGTTCCTGATGCATTTTCTTGGAGGTTCATAGTGTAACTGCTAGAAATGACTAATGGTTTATGCTAGAGGACTTGAAGAGACTTCAGGGTGATCGCTAGAGAATATGAAGAGTCTCGAGGCATATTCCAGTGGCATGAAGATTGTTCATAGAGGCTATTGACATATGTAAGACCATTGGATCCTGGAACTGCAACAGAGGGAATGAGCTCGACTTTGATAGAGAAGACGAAGAGTCTCGACTGTTGGAGAAGCTAAGGAATCTCGACATAACACCCAGTGATGATGGATGCATGGGTTTAACCACCAGAGAAGCTGAAGAGTTGCAGTGATGTTCAGCCAGAGCACTCGACATGGGGAGAGCATGCAAAATCATTGTGAATAGAGGATGCAGAAGATGCACAGAGAGAATAAAAACAGAGAACAGAGAAGAGATTGGGTGTTGTTGAGAGTGATTCAAGTGTGTAGAAGGAGACAGAGTGCAGCAACTGAAATGCAGAGAAAAGGAATGGTGCATAGAAGGGACATGGCACACAGAGCATGAAAGGCAGAAGAACATAAAGAGTAAGGAAGGGGTGCAGGAAGAAACCGATGCAGGTAGAGAAGAGCAGTGTAGCAGATCAGTGATGAGACCGGTAAGCCATTCATAAATATTGTATCACTATGATAAATTTATATATAGCAAACTTTATATTTTAGGGTGGTAGGGAGGTTCTAGGGAGGGTTGTTGTCCTCAGAGGTTCAAGTGGGTGCTTGAACACAGGGAGTTGTAGCTTCCATCGGGTTGTAGCCAGAGAAGTCAGGGTGGCAGGGTGGTGCAAGGGAGAACATTGGTTCTCTGATATACAGGTCGGTGCCTGTGTAACGGGAAGTTGGTGCTTCCATCAAGTTGGTGCTAGAACTCTTAGGTAGTTGGTGCTTCCTTCTAGTGGGTGCTAGAGAAACCAGGGAGTCGGTGATTCCTTCTAGTGGGTGCTAGAGAAACCAAGGAGTTGTTTCTTCCTTCTAGTGGGTGCTAGAGAAACCTGGGAGTTGGTGCTTCCTTCTAGTGGGTGCTAGAGAAACTAGGGAGTTGGTGCTTCC
Organism: Picea abies; assembly: GCA_900067695.1. Lineage (NCBI taxonomy): Eukaryota > Viridiplantae > Streptophyta > Pinopsida > Pinales > Pinaceae > Picea > Picea abies. Next base: position 15,019 of record CBVK0103756406.1, read on the forward strand.
TTCTAGTAGGTGCTAGAGAAAACAGAGAGTTGGTTCTCTCAACAAGTTGTTTTATGCAAAACAGAGGTTGTAGCCTCACAATGAGTTGGAGCTCATATGTATGATAATGTACAAAATGTAAAGATTACTTATCATACCAAGAAGAAGAGGTTTTTACCCTTTATGGGTTTCCTCAAGAAATATTTGTCTCTATATATTTCATATGTGTGACTGATGTCGAATGTTCTATTTCTTACCTCCTTGCATTACTGTGATTTTCATTAAGTGCTCTGCAAAGAGTTTAAAATAAGAATAATTTTTTAAGCACGGTAACAAATGATTCACCCCCGCCCTTCTCAGTTGTCCAACAAAAACCCACGACATAAATCCTACTAATGTATAATCTTGAATTGCTCATCTATCATTTATGTTATATTTACAAGACTAACATCCACTTGATATCCTTGAAGAAACTCATAATCAACACTTTTTTCATATAATCCAGGACAACAAAATTCCCTTTAATATGTCCATAAGATTTTTGAGTAGAAATCTCTTTAACATCATTCAAAGAAAGGGCATCACGATGAGAAAATAACAAACTATCTTCATAGATTTCAGCAGCATGAACACTATACTCAATAAAACTTTCATTATGCTCGATTGTTTCACTGTCTTCAATAGAATCAAATGCAAGATTATAATTCAAAGACTTGTAAAACTCTACATGTGTTGATGTAAAATATTGATCCTCTAAATCATCCTTATAACCATAAAAAACAAGAAAGTCTCCACAAACATTTTGAATAGAAAATCCATGACTATTAGAAACTTCTCATGTAAGATCAAAGGTATCTGTAATCTAAATATCATCAGCTCCACCATGAATACACTATTGAACATCTTTTTTTCTAAAAATAAAAACTAGATAAGATTTCATCAGCTAATGAGTATTCTTGTTCTTCATAAACATTTAATTCCTTCTCATTATCATTGTATTCATCATAAATTGGAGCAACCTGATAAATTTCTAATGAAAAAGATGTAGATTTATGTTATTTTATACTATCATCAACAATATGAATTTCAAACAGATTTCGAACAACTATCGTATCATAGTTACTACTACTAGAAACATTTGGATAAATGATAAATGCATCTAGAGTATCATTGTCATCATCTTCAATGTCATAATGTTGAAAATATTCTTGTTGTAAAACATAATTAGAAGAGGATTCAATAGAGAATGAGTCTTATTCCTCTTCCATAACATAATCATCCGCTTCCACTACTCTATTAGAAGAACCAACTAGTAAATACTGAGTGTATGATGTATATACCTCGCAACAATGCTAAAAAAGACTCTCATATGGATAAAATTTCTTGTAATATGAATAAAAAATAGAATGAAAATCATTCAAAGATGAAATACTAGAGGCATGAAAATTTTGTACCATTGTCTTGCATAGCCATCTAATGAATATGTTGGCACAGGGGCAGAACTAGGGTTCAACACTTACAAAAATTCACCAACAAAACCCTAACTACCGACCCTTTCGCCAACACCTGCAAAGCAGATGAAGTC
>CBVK0103756435.1:0-34836 GCA_900067695.1 Picea abies
TGCTCCTAGCTGGCAGGGAGGAAACACGGTTTGGGCAGAGTTGGTCAGCGCATTAGGCAGTAGAAAAGCAGTGGGCTAGACAACCGGGTCAACAGAGAAATTAGCATCAGGAAGAGGTAAATTTGTATTATTTTGTTAAGTAAATTTTATTCTGTTATGAAATTGTTGTGCATTGATTAATTTAACATGCGTATATGCTGAATTAAAAGAAATTACTGAGTTTTCTACAATCAAGTAGAAGTTACTATTTCAGTTTATGGAATTAATAGACTTAAATTAATATGGTCATTACATATTTGAAAGAGATGTTGAAAAAGTTCCAAATGGAAGATTCCTCTCCTGTTAGTACACCTATGGTTGTTGGTTGCAATCTCAGTAAAGATGATGTTTCACCTTATGTTGATCAAACAACATATCGATCAATGATAGGTAATCTTTTGTACATCATAACATCCCATCTTGATATAATGCAAGATGTTGGAATGGTAGGTCGTTATCGATATACTCCCCGAAAAAGTCATTTAGTAGCTGTCAAAAGGATATTCAAATACTTGAAGGGCACAATGCCTTATGGTATGTGGTATCCTAGAAATCATAATTTTTAGCTAACTGCTTATTCATATGTTGATTGGGAAAATTGTGTGGATGAGAGAAAGAGCACTAGAGGAGGTGCATTTTTCTTGGGTGACTCGTTAGTAGCATGGCTTAGTAAGAAGCATAGATCTATTTCCTTATCAACTACAAATGCATAGTACATTGTTGTTGCTACTTGTTGCACTCATATTATTGAATGATACAAACTCTTGCAGATTTGAAGGTAACTTATTATGATCCCATCCCACTTCACTGCGATAACACCAGTTCCATTAGTATCTCCAAGAATATTGTACTTGATTCAAAGACTAAGCATATACCAATAAAATACCATTTTCTCAGAGAACAAGTTACAAACAGAGTTGTTTAGTTGAATTATATTCCTTCCACAGAAAAAATAGTTGATATCTTTACTAAACCATTAGCAATGACACCATTTTAATATATTCATCAAAAATTGGGGATCATATATTCTTTCGTATGGTGTATTCACTTTGTCAGGGGGAGTACTTATTGAATATCTGTCATATTTTTGGTAATTATTGCAACAACTCAGGGGGAGTATATTTTCTTTGACATTGATGTCAAAGGAGGAGAAAAGTGGTAGTAAGGATTATACAATTGTGGAATATACATTTGGATGTTCAGGGGATAGTGCAGTTTTTCAGTTTCTTCAAGGTTGCCATCAATTCCAAAGGGGGAGATTGTTGGCATGATTACAATCAGAAGGAAAAGTATGTTTGTTTCTCATTGATGGCAAGTTCAGAGATCAGCACGATGAGAGTATGCTTGTTTTTCAATGATGGAAAGATCAACAATAAGCTCAGAATAAGGGAAGATGCGACAGTGGAATGAACAACAACGTAAGCTCAGGAGGAATATGCAACAATGATCGTTGGATCACCATTCCCTGATACATGATGCCTGTCAGATCTAAATATAGACAGAAGGAACCCACAAAAGAGGAGAACAGATCTCAGACATTGGATCTGAGCACCAAGGACTGATAGCCATAAGATCGAATATAACAACAAAGAAGATAAGGCCGAGTGCTATCCTTGAACTCGTGATATGCGAGGTCGTGAAGCAATCCTGGCCGTTGGAGACAGAGGAAACATGGGGAGAAATTGGAATTTCACTAACCTACAAATTGGAGGAGTCAAAGGAGTGTGATATGGGAACTCATGATACATAAGGTCGCAAAACAATCCTAGACATTGGATCCATAGGAAATGTGGCGAGTGATCAGAATTTCGCTGAGTCGCAATTTGGAGGAGTCAAAGGAGTGTGACATAGGAACTCACAATATGCGAACTCGCGATGAGATCTCAGCCATCAGATAGAAGAAAAGTTATGGACCGTTGATCTGGCAAGAGAAGAACTTGTATGTTTGGAACTTAGTCACCGTCGGTGGTCACGAGAAGGGAAGGACCTAGTAGTTAAGCTCCATTTCATAGATTGCGTGTTGGGAAAATTGTGGTGATTCACAATCAATCATCCAAAATGCAAAATCACAAAATCAGTTTATGTTTAGCGTTCAGTCACAACCAGTGGGAATATGGGATAAACACAATACCATATGGATGTAATCCAACGATGTTGGTTAATTGAGAATTTGATCAAAGGGTTATTGTCTCACTTCACGGTTAATTGTTCAGTTATGATTTAGTTAGCTGAACGAAATCATAGTTCTTGGACGTTTGGAAATTTAGTTGTTGAGGCGTTTCCTTGGAGATTTGAGGTGTAACTGAATCAGGGGAATAGCATAAAAGAGAAATGGATGTGACTGTGTGTGTTTGTTTTTGCTGTTCTCACTGAAAAATGAGTTGAGCCGGGAGAGAGGAAAATCACAGTATGCACAGTGTGATATCAAACTCAGAGATGAGAAACAGAAGCTGAAAAGAACAAAAATGGTGAAGAGAGAAGAATGTACACATACCAAATATCATGAGAGGAAAAAATAAAGAACATATAGAAAGAGACAACAAGTCAAGCCAAGTATGAACATAACAGAAGAATAGTGAAGAAAAGAAGAATCACAGAATAGAGAAGGAGTGGTAAGAATTGATATATATATATATGTATTGTTGGTTAATCAATCATTTATTTATATTCAGGGAGGTAGGGAGGTGCTAGGGAGGACTGTGTTCCTCTGGTATTCAAGTTGGTTCTTGAATATTGGAAGTTGTATCTTCCATCTAGTTGTGGCTAGAAAACAAGGTGGCAAGGTGATGCTAGGGAAAACATAGTTTTTTCTATATGCAAGTTGGTTCTTGTATAAGTCTAGTTGGTGTTGGAACACTTAGTGTGTTGATGCTTCCTTGTAGTGGGTGCTAGAGAAACTAGAGAGTTGGTGATCTCAACAAGTTGGAGCTTGTAAAATAGAGGTGGTCGCCTCACATTGAGTTGGTTCTCAAGGATAGATGATGTACATAACTTAAAATACTGTCTATCATTCGAAGAAGAAAAGGCTTTCTCCCCTTATGGTTTTCCTCATGAAAATATGTCTCTGTGTATATCTTATGTGTGACTGATGTTCATTATTTATGTTTTTCATATCTTGTATAATATTAATGGTCACTTGGAAAAGATTAAAAATTGTTTGAATAGTCATAAATTGTTTAAGCACAGTGACAACTGATTCACCCCCCAATCAGTTTTCTTAGTAATTTAAACAATAATTTCAACCTTTGGTCCTTTAGCTTCTTCTTCCCACAAGGTAATGTACAACCCTTCCTAGTGTAGCCAATCCTAATGCCCAAACAAGGATAGGGGAAATGAAAGGTATAAATATGGAAAGTGGTAAGTATGGAGGGAACAGATGATGACTTTTCACAGATCCACCCAGTAGCAACCCATCCTAAAGGGAAATCAACTTACTAGGGCACCATGTCACCCTTCCAGGTATGAACAAGGAAAAGAGATTATTTTCCAATTAAACATCATGAAATGAAGAAGGATTCATTACAAAATATTCAAGTACTTCAAAAACTAGACTGATATATACCATGATACTTGAAATGATTACCTCATGGAGCAAGAATCACTGCTACTTTAGGACCAAGATGGTGTGATGGATACTACTACTGCTGATATGTGGAATGTAATGAAGAAAAGAGGATCCCTACGGGGACATGCTCAAGTCGCTTGGCTCTTGGTAATCCATGTCTAGGACCTGTGGGCCTTGAGTCGTGATATCCTTTGTTATACCTAGGATAGGGGATAACATTTGGCTCCAACTCGAGGACATGTTCCCACCATAGAGAACATGAGAACCTCAACATATTTGGTATGACATGTTCTTGCTAAATCTCAACAAAAGATATTAGTAATCCCTAGGGTGGTGATATCACCCCTCATCCATATATGATGAAATAAAAACATCTCTAGTCTAACATATGATTATGAACATACATATATACATAATGAATCAGGACAATATGAAAATTCAACTACAACTATGCTAACATGATATGAAATCATATGTACAATGGATGCAAATTACTACATATCCTAACTTACCTATGCTTACCATTGAAGTCAAGTATCTATCCCATGATGGGGTTTGAGGAGGTGTCCACTATCCTGTAATGGACATTTCCTCCCTTTGATCATGGACAAGTAGTAGGAATCAGTGACTGACTTCATCATGATCTTGAAGGGTGAAAGACAAAACTTTGTGCATCCCTTAATGTTGTCAGGCTCCCCCATATTTCTATCCCACTCTAAAACTTAATATCCTTTCTTTTAGTCCCCTCCTTCGCAATCAACTACTTCATGTATTCTAGTGTATTGTGTTGATGGAGGGGGGTAGGGTTCTCTAGTAAGCACATCTTATTGGTTTGGCTTAGTCAATAGATGTTCATCATCCCTATTCCATTTGGCGAAGCCAACTGCTTTCCTTATAAACATTATCAAATAATCAATGTCATCCTCTTGTGTAGAAGAATAGTTATCCCAGAATTCAGAGAGGTTAGAGGCATCGTCAGGATAATAACCCCAACTTGTATCTCTCTTCAACTCCATGATTGTTGTGCCCATTTTGTCACTTGGGTGAGAAAAACAATGGAACTTTCATGTCTAGTTGGGCTTGGTAGACAAGACAAAAGTTCATCAGTGGGTTAAACAAGCCAAACACATTTAATAAACAAATAAAAAAAAAAAAAAAATAAAGAAATAAAAACTAGAATGCATAAGAATATTAGAACCATAAACAATCAACCAATGACCAAGATTATTCCACCAATGCATAACTATATTAGCTGGAAAAACACTGTAGAGAAAAAATGAGGACTTATGTGTCCCCTCTTTCTCCTTGGGAGGGATATTGAGTTCCCTAATGGAGAGATCTTCTTACAATGAAATAAAAATGGAAAATGATGAAGAAAATCAATGCCTATTCCCTCAAGAGGTGAGTGTAATAGCCTATTTCAATGGTGATTGAATACTCCAAGGAGAAAAGAGGATTCTCAAGGGATGATTGAGGCAACATAACAATATGTTGTGCCCATTTCATCACTTGGGTGGGAAAAACAATGGCACTTGCATGCCTATTTGGGCCTGCTAGACAAGACATAAGTTCGTGAGTGGGTTAAACAACCCAAACACATGTAATAAACAAATAAACAAACTAAAACAACTAAAGAAATAAAAACTAGAATGCATAAGAAAATTAGAACCATAAACAATCAACCGATGACAAAGATTATGCCACCAATGGATAAGTACATTAGTTGGAAAAACACCATAGAGAAAAAATGAGGACTTATGGGTCCCCTCTTCCTCCTTGGGGGGGATCTTAAGTTCCCTAATGGAGAGATATTCTTACAATGGAATAAAAATGGAAAATGATGAAAAAAATCAATGCCTATTCCCTCAAGAGGTGAGTGGAAAGGCCTATTGCAATGGTGCTTGAATACTCCAAGGAGAAAAGAGGATTCTCAATGGAGGATTGATGCAGCATAATAATACTATGAAGATCTTGGTTTCTTAGTGCACCCATGGCCTCCATTTATAGCATTTCTTCAAGGAAAAATTCAACTCGTTCTTAGTGTGAACATGGGGCCCTTTAGGGAACCCTTTGGTCCTTGACCATCCCCCCATTCGTATTTCGCTCAGATTTGGAGGTCAAATAAAGTTGGGAGCTGGTCCATAAGTGTTTGGGGGCCCAACAAGAACCATAAATGCACTGTTCATAGGAGTTCACAGCTTTTCTCGTACACAATCACACATTTGGCACATTGTGTGCTCTACGGGCTTTGTTGGCTCACACACTATGCACGCACTTTTTGTAGTGAGTTTGTGCATGTCAATTTTTTCCCAATTGTACAGTTGTTTCCTTTTGAAATGCATTTTGGTGCTGCATGTGAACTAATTGTCGTTGGAATTGCTATATTTTTGTAACCATTTACATGCAATGTTGCAGACAAAATTTCAGTGATAACCGATGCCCCCTAATGTGTGAGGTTAGAAGCATATGTATAGCCAAAATACATCAATGTTTCTTCTACTGAGACTGCCATTGTAATGAAAAGTGTTGAGAGGAACTACAAGAGAAATCTGTCAGAGGGAGAGGGGAAACTATGGGACCCAAACCATTCTCTAGGGAGAAAAAGAAAATACGTATACAAATGAGGCGGGCATTCCCCATGCTCTTGTCATGTAACTCAAAATGTAAGACAATAACTAAAGTTGTATGTTGATGTAGATAACTGCAGTGCCCTCTAGGGTGGTTTGATAAGGGGAGATGAAAATTTTGAATGGTGAACATACTCTGAAAAGAGGCAAGGACGCCTATAAGAAGCATCGATGACTCATAGGAATTGATGGCCTAAAAAATTCAAAGGTCTTCAGCTGGTATAAAACAATTGCAATAGTCACATAGTAAGACCCACCATAACATGAAATTTTTTTGAAGTCGAATGTCATGGGGTCCAACAGAATCAAAGAGAAATGATGATTCTCTCTATTTCATCCAAGGATCCTCATTGTGAAGGTAATGAGAGCCAATATATTTTTTCCCATCTAGAAACGGTGTTGATGTCGACATAAAGGGAGATGTGACTCCAAGAAGAAAAGGGATTCATGAAATCTACTGGGATGAGATTAGGTATAGATAAGGAACATGGATGAAGTCAAGAGGTGGTGAGACTCAAGACTGCCCTTGGTTGGGGTATGTTTGAAGGATGATTGGAAACAATTGTAAAATTGTATCTAATGTTAGGGGGATGACTAGATATGGGGTTAAATTGTGCCAGAGGCTTGACAAAGTGGACAAACTCAGAGATCAGTGGTACATGGACTTTGGGATACTCGACGCTCATGAATGATGTCGAAATGAGAAAAAGAGAGTGGATGCCCCAACCAAGGGTGACATGGGTTGCATTGCCAAGAAAAGAAGGTCATCAAGGGTGAAGAAACAAAGATAAGTAAATGTTGGAAACAAAGGCTTTTTACAATTAGAAAATAAATAAAGAATAATTTAGGATGAGTGTACAGATATAGAAATAGGTGCCCCAATCCAAGATGGCTTGGCCTATGAAGGAAAAAGTTGGGAAGAGAACTGGTGGAGGGTGGGGGCCCCATGGGTGGGTTTTTGTATGAGGTAAATGAATGGAGGTCAATCTGTAGAAGGGAAAATTGATGGTGGATGAAATGGAGGGTTAATGATATTGCGGAGGTGTAGTCAAAGAGAACCGAGATGAGATAGCTTGGGATTCCATTGGGAAATCTAGCATTATGATGAGAATAAGTATGTGTCTTATTCTCATAAGTGCATAATACTATCGAGACTCCCTTCCCTAGGGGGTGAAAGCAACATGAGTGTCAAATTTCCAAGGGGAACTATGAATGGGACAACTCATGTGGGGGAGAGTGTTACCAGGTAACAATACCAAAATGTAATAGAGGTGATGGTACTACATAGACAGATGTAGGGACCCTAAAGGTGAACTTCAGAGGGTGTGATTGGGAGATAAAATTGATATTTAGAGGGAATGATATCATACCAGTGTTGAATATATACTTGAAGGGAATGCACTATTTGTGATGACCAAGTACCTACACACATTAAAAACTGAATACCCAATGTGAACAATATCTTATGATAAAGAACATATAGAAACTATTTGATAATTTTGAACATAAGCATGCATGCCTGGACATGACATGAGACAAATGCTCCCCTGGGACCAAGTTCATATGGTGACCTGAGGAACCTAAATATGTAGATGTCGAAACCATGATCCCATGGCTAAAGACAGATCTGGAAACAAAGGCTCTGGGATCCTGTAACTGGGTGTGGAAGTTTGGAAAAAGGGACTATATATGGCTGGTGGGTCCACAATCCCACCTCATTCACACCCGTCGCTATAGTGATTTGATGAGCTTATTTGGAGGAGATTTGGAGATTACAGGATCTCGAGCCGACCAATCCGAGAGTTTCAAGAGTCAATTTAGTGGTCCCATCCTCCTACATAACATTAATTTCCTAGTTTTGAGTTAGGGGTCATACAGAGGGTCATACAAGGGTAGGTTTAGGGGTGGTGATGTTGAAAGTGTCTAAAGAGGGAAGGACCAGTGGTGAGGTGGTCATATGTGGTTGAATAGGGGTTGAATGAATACCTCGCTATGCCACAATCGAAGGACACCAGTATGTGAAGTGAGCTAGTGAGTCATAAAGAGAGCAAGGGCATCTCATCTGTTCAGGGAAGATGGAAGAGACATAATGAATGTCAGTGACTTGAGTACTAGAAAGTGGTGGTGGAGAGGGCTCTTTCTAAAAGGTTTGACATACTGTCATTAGTGTCTAGTGAAACTTAGGTATATCTAGGAAATGATGAGTGTAGTGGCCATATTTTTAATAGATGGAACAAGAAAATTTGGTTTGTAGCGCGTTACTTCCTATAGTGGAGGACATTGTAGTAGTACTAGATGTGCTTGGTGAAGCCACAAGCGATGTGATTTCTCGAGGGAGTTGGATCATTTTGTGTAACTTGTTAAGATAAGGACATATATTAGTGGGGTGTCCCTCTCTTTTTCATAGTGTACAAGGAGGTTGAACTCGAGGAGGAAGTGGAGATGTGGGATCTTTCTTCTTCCGTATGACCCCAACGATGGTAATGGTGCTGGCAGTTAGGTGTGAGGGTGGTGTGGCTGGATCCTAGATTGGAATATCCATCGAGATTCCCTCTAGATGAGGAGGGAGAGATAGTTGAGGAACCATCATGGGTGGGTGTAGATACCATACAAGGATGGAAAGCACCATGTTTGGAAGGGTAAGCATCGCAGCTACCTGAAATTCTTAAACTCTAGGTGGGGGGGTAGAAGAAGGGAATTTGAGTAATGGCTTGAGGGATTGTCTCCCAAACCAGGATTTTCCCCTCAGGGAGGGGAAAATCAGGGATAAGTGGTGTCATATGGTCCTCAGGGAATCCCTAAGGTAATATTTATTTAACTGGTGGGACGTCGGGGTGTGGAGAGGTCTTAGTAGGAGGAATGGTGTCCCTAATGTCAATTCCATTAGAAGATACAACACACACATGTGTCAAAGGGTGTATGAGATGTGGTGATCCATGGTATGTCCTGAGTAAGGATGGGTGCTTGAAAATGATGGGGGCCATGTCAATGATTGAATAATCATATGAGAGTGCGGACAAGAGGCAATATGTTATAGATGTTGGCAGAGTGGTTAGGCTTGTAATGTGTAATTTGGTTGATGGTGATGATTTTCCTATTGTGGGGGAACATCATCATTTGAAACAAAGAAGAGGATACTTCCTTCATAGCATACATGTAGCTATGTCCAAACAAGATATTGTAATCTAGCGGGGAGTCGATAACCTCATTGTCGATAAGGATGGTTTTTCCTCCAAGTTCGATGGGGACATTTTGGAAGAGCCCTTCAGGGGAGGATTATCGACCATCATAGGCTCTCAAGGTGATGGAATAAGGTACTAGATCAAGGGATCCAAGTTTATTCCATACATTTTTGGACAAGATGCATGTGGATGAACCTTCACCGATGAACTGTGATGTTATGAATCTTGAATGGTATCTTGAAAGCTACCAGAGTGGGGAGATGTGGTTCTTTGTTGTCTAGATCAAATGTGATGAGTCTAGTATCAATCGGGTCAAATGCCATGAATGTGGAGAGTAAGGATTTCCGCTGAGTTGGACAGGTTTGGAGGACCTCCAATATAGACATGGTTGTAGGAGAATGTGACAAGTCATTGACCACACTGTAATTGTGTGCTACCCTAGCCTGAGGGTTATTGACATTCTTTCGTAATGGAATGCAAGGGATACGAATGGTAGGTTTAGTATTAGGGCATGTAATCATCAAGGGTTGTCTGGATGTAGGTGGAGCCACTTCCGAGGTGGTTGGAGTAGATTCAAGGGGTGTTTTGTATTGACGACCATGCATTTGCAAAAGAATTTCTTCTTTGGTAGTGAGGAGGATATTGTGATCCATCAGATTTCCATGGTGGATGGGCCCTAGGTTTTGATACTACCCCATTTTTGGTATGGCAAGATATACCTCATGTTGGGGATTCATCACACACTGGCGTGGAATAGGTTTTTTCAACACGACTGAGGGTGGTTGTTGCAAATATTGTTGTGCTGAGGGGCAGGTGACACTAGAGGACATGGCACGTTCATGGATTCTTTTATCTACTTGAAGTTAGAAATTTAGGGAAAATGGTGAGTATAATGTCCATACTCACCACAAAGAGCACAAGGGAAGTTTGTCTTATGGTTGTTATTTTTTTTCTTCCCTTGGCATTTCTTGTTATTGTCCCCTTGGGGGTTTTGGTTACCTTGATTTTGGTTGCCTGGAGTAGGTTGGCTTTGTTGGGGATTATTTCCACCTAGTCCAGGGTTATTATTGTTTCAGTTTGTTCCTTTCTTCTTGGCATTATTTGAATGATGGGATGGATTTTTCATATTCAACTTCTCGAAAGTATGAAGTTTTTGAATGGGAGAGGGTTGAACAAAGTTAACACTAGCATGTGGTTGTCCATGTAGAGGAGAAAGTAGTTATGGAGGACCAAGAAATAGACAATATAGATTTTTTTGTGGAAACGGTCCATAGAGAATGTAGGAAGGTGAAGCACTTTCACTAGTGCTGAGGTTATATGTGAGGTAGAAGGGGAACTTGGACTTGGTTGAGAGGCCAAGTGCATCATGGGTGTCATTGAAGGTCCACTCATGGGTGGGGGGGGGGAGCAACAGGATATGGTTGATGGTAAGGGGGGGGAGGGTAATAATATGGCCCTCCATATGGTTGTGGATATTGAGGTGTGCCATACATAGGTGGTGGTTGTCTATATGGGTTGTGATGTGTCGTGGTACCAATAAACCCATCCACAATGTGAGACATTCCAGGTTTTTCCTAGCCAAATGGTATGGGTCTGGGTGCATCAGGTAATACTATGTATAGGTAATCCGACTGAGCATAAATGGGGTCGAAACATTGGGCCTTGTTGATGGATTCTTCTTTGGATTGGGGGAAGGTGGATTCTACATATTTGGAAAGTATAGAGATGCGTGATTTTAGAAACCAATCGAGATGTTATTCTTTGGTGGTTTCTACTTTACATAAACTATGCTGCCAATGCCATTCATGGATGTGGTCGATAGTATGCATAGCTGAGTTTTTTTTTCACTTGGAGAGTAGTTATAAACTAGTGTCATGATGAATTGGTAGTTGGAAAAAGGCCAAAAAGGATTTGGACAAGGATTCAAAAGTTACATGGGACCCTGATTTTTCGTCCATGTATCATTTGGCTGATGGACCAATGATTGTTCTTTGAAATAGCCTTAAGTAGATGGATTCATCCATGATTTTGTTTGAATAACACCATAAGTGGAAGTTCATAACATGGTTTGGGGGATCCTCCCCTGATATTCCTTCAAATTTTGGGATATCTGAATGTAGCTTGGTAGGCATATTGGGTCATGTGGGGTCATGCAAAATGGTATCATTCGTGAGTTTAGTCAACTCAGGAATGTTGAGAGACACCAAGTATCACATAGGGGGATTTGGTGCTAGAATATTTCTAGCCATTGTATGAGTAGGTAATGTACTTGACCCCTGGGAGAGATTTGGTGGGCTTGTACTTCATCCTTGACAAGAGGTTTTCCTACCACCTCCTTTTCAAGGAGAGGTAGTGGATGGATGACCTTGGGAATTGGACACAAGAAAAGTGCAACCAAGTAAATTTGATCCCAAAATAGTGGCACTCACGGGGGTGTGAGATGGTTGAGTTGGTGATTCGGCAAGACTATCAACCCCTCCTAGAATAAGAGGGACATTCTGCAAGCGTCTGGAATGACGGGGATGTTGTGGGTCCACTATGATGTCAAAATAGAAAAGTGGATGTGTGAAAATGGTGATGAGAGAAATAAATGAACAATATATTTGTATAATTTGAACCTTCACAAGATAATAAAAATAACAATTGAATGTAATCAAATGAGCATCATACATAAATCAACTGTAAATAAGCATACATGTGGGTAGGTGGATTTTGTCTATGTGGGGGAACAAATAAAACAAATGATCATGTCCTAAAAGACATATCATCCTTCCTCTGAAAAAGCACTGGACCTTCCAAGAGCACTCAACAATGGGGTCTGAAGCCACCAAAAGAGGAACTAGTGAAGGATGAAATAATCAGTTATAATCAGGAGTAGAGGGTGCATAACCCGAAAGAGTTGGTGATATTTCCCAATGGCCACACAAAATATGATCAAGGTGCAATTGCAGCCCACCATTTCCACTTGGTAGATGTCCTAATTTTGGTCACTAGGTACCTCAGTAAAAGTATGGCATTTAGATTTTTGACCTTAGAAATGGGTCACAGTCTAGATCCCTTCCAAGAGTTGGGTGACTCAAGCGAGGATTCATAGAACAACCAGACCTCGGCCTTCAACCCCTCACGGGTATCTCCCTGCCTTATGGTGTAAGAACACTTGACTTGGAGGACTGGAAAGTTCCCTATTTGTCAACTTCTAATGTTTAAAAATGAGAGAACTAGATAACGGGGGGTTATTTGGATGCCTACCCCCGAGATCCTACCTAGACTAAAAAATTTCTTTTGGCACCTCCTATGGAGAAAATATTAGTGAGTTTTTAGAAAATTTTACATGTGGTGGGATGAGATATTGGGGGTGTGAACCAATGTCATTTGAATTAATTAGGTGTGGATAATTCCTCAAGAAATAGTGGGATGTTTTGGAATTCCTTTGGATAAAACCCAGTTCAACTACCACAATTCATGATGGAAATTATGTGAGTTATGAGTGACTTTGTGTGTGAGAAAGTGAAAGAGTGTGCCAAAGTTTAATAAGTTCGGTGTGAATTTGCAACATGTGGAATTACTGTGGTCCTTACAAATATTTTTTACCTAGCTTACTAAGTGTCATTGGTACAACCTTGCAGAATTTTATAATCCATGAAGAACTAGCATGTGGAAATATGAGTCCTTACCAATCCTTTAAACTCCCTAAATATGGTTTACACTAAGAAATGTTGAAAAACTATCCTAGATTGCAATCATGTGGGCATGTATTGGCCCATTACTTTGATCTTTAAACTTCCCTAGTGATGTAAAATAAGAAAGAAATTTCAAGAAACTATCCTAAGCTTGCAATATGTAGGCATGTATGGGACCTTACAACTTTAAGATGATTTCAAAAAGAAACTAAGAGGAGATCTAGGCAGGCTTTGTTCTATCCTAAATAATTTTTGTTAAGGGATATGAAATGTCTCCTTAACCACATTTTTGATTCTCAAGATCGCTCTATGGTGTGAGAGGAGACAATACTCAATGATCAAAGTTAATTTATGGTCCAAATGCAAGTGTTTTTATATGTGAAAGAAATAATCTCAACTTATATTTTACAAACCAAACAAGCCATCCATGTGGAAACCAAATAAAAAGAGCAGAATATTTGGTTCTTTTACCCCCTAAGTGCCTATGTTTAGGTAACCTTTCATATGGGAAAGGTTTCTAAGTGGAGTGCATGGGAATTAAAAATTGCATGAAAGCAAGAATTTGAAGGCTAGGGGCCTTCAAATCATCACAAAAACCCTTACAATTTTGAAAATCTGGAAATGTGCGTGGGTTACAATTCTGACATAGGCGCAGTGGGCACACAGTTCATAGAAAAAAGAAACTTTTTGGTTGCATAGTGTGTTGAGTGCATGTCTGTGGGCTGGAATACCCGCGCACTTTCTCATATGCGTCGGGGGGAATTTTTTGAGTGAAATTCTCCTCCTCCAACTCAGAATTTGGCTTTTCATAGGTAAGGTTGGGACATTTTTGGTACCTACAGTACAAATTTATTAAAAATAAGTGATACACATCAAAATTACTCAACTAGATAAGTGTCGCATGTTCCTCTAAATTTTCGTAAGTGTCGCATCTTCCTTACAACTTTCAAAAGTGTTTCAAGTTGTTCACAAGTGTCGCAAACATTGTTCAAGCATACTGCCATAAAAACGACACTAAGGAGGCACTTAAAACATCTCATACACTTGATTTGGAGAAGGGGAACTAGTTAAATGAAGTCAAGGAACTCTTATCACCTGAGAAGAGGTCTTAAGCAAAGGTTCTGAGGGTGAGCGCTCCCCTACATCAACCTTAGGAGCGTTGGCGCTCCCCTATAGGGCCTCAGGGAGCGTTATAACACTTGTTTTCTCCTCTGAAGGAGCGCTATCCACCTTTGGAGTGCTAGTGCTTCCCTCAAGCTTCCTAGGGAGAACTACAGTGCTCTAATGCCAATTTTGAGGGAGCCTGCCTAATATGAGGCAGTAGTTGGCCCGTTGAGGAGAATAAGGGGAGGATATTTCAAGTTTAGAAGGTAGTTTCATTCGAAGTCTTAGTTCCATCAGGAGATCCCTGATCTAAGGAGGAAGTTCCTCAACTTTTTATAAAGATAACTCAAGAGATTAAGCTCCTCTTAACCTATATAAGCAAGCTCTATGCTGGTGAAAAGGGGGGAAGAATTGCTAGCATGAAACCTATGATCTCATAGGAAACACATAGTCATCCAAAGGAGAGTGATCAGTGAAGCTGCTGTCATCCGGGTTGTGGATCTTTTGAGCAAGGGTTAGACGAAGGGGACTTGACAAAGATGTTTCATTTGTATCTATGATTGTAAGTACTGTTGTCGTTATTCTCATTAATATGACACGCTTGGTCTGTTTCTTTCTAGTTTGTGTCTGATGTTACATGAACTTATCATTGATAGATAGATCTTTTTTCAAGATAATGTCAATAGAGTAGGAAGTGGTCGTATCTTGTTTGTCTACAAGACTCAGTGAGGAGCAAAGGATCAGAGCTCAACTTGGAGTGTGCAGGGACAAATTTCAATAAAGAGGTACTTCCATTCTCCTTCCTTCTCATGTGTTAGTTTGTATAGATTATAAAGAAAGTCAGTGTCCACGTTAAGCATTTTCTGTCTTAGAGTTAGGGTCAAGCTCTTTGAGGAAATCTACCTGTCCGCAAGGAGATTTTCCTACAACAATAAGTGCTCTCTAAGCCCAAATAGGATGGAATTTGATACCTATCCCTAGTATGGTCACCAATTTGTTGTGCCCGTTTCGTCACTTGGGTGAGCAAAACAATGGCACTTGCATGCCTAGTTGGGCTTGCTAGACAAGACAAAAGTTCATGAGTGGGTTAAACAAGCCAAACACATGTAATAAAAAAATAAACAAACTAAAACAACTTAAGAAATAAAAACTAGAATGCATAAGAAACTTGGAACCATAAACAATCAACCAATGACCAAGATTATTCCACCAATGTATAACTATATTAGTTGGCAAAACACCATAGAGAAAAAATGAGGACTTATGGGTCCCATCTTCCTCCTTGGGAGGGCTCTAGAGTTCCCTAATGGAGATCTCTTCTTATAATGGAAGAAAAATGGAAAATGATAAAGAAAATCAATGCTTATTCCCTCAAGAGGTGATTGGAATGGCCTATTGCAATGGTGCTTGAATACTCCAAGGAGAAAAGAGGATTTTCAAGGGAGGATTGAGGAAGCATAACAATACTATGAAGATCATGGTTTCTTAGTGCACCCATGGCCTCCATTTATAACATTTATTCAAGGAAAAATTCAATTGGTTCTTAGAGTGAACAAGGGGCCCTTTAGGGCACCCTTTGGTCCTTCACCAACCCCCATTTGGATTTCACTCAAATTTGGAGGTCAAATCAAGTTGAGAGCTGGTACATAAGTGGTTGGGGGGCCGAAAAGAACCATAAATGCATCATTCATAGGAGTTCATGGATTTTCTCATACATAGTCACGCATTTGGCGCATTGGGCACTCTACATGCTTTGTTGGCCCACACATTGTGCATGCACTCCCTGTAGTGTGTTTGTGCATGTCAAGTATTGCCCCATTGTATAGTTTTTGAATTTTGAAATGCATTTTCGTGCTGTAGGTGAACTGATTACTATTGGCATTGATGTATTTCTGTAACCATTTGCGTGCAATGTTGAAGATGAAATTTTAGTGATAATACTAGCAATGGGGTGGAATTCTAGAAAATAATTATCCCTTATGTATGTTTCATGCAAATGTAACATCTTGTCATTACCTTTTGTAATGTTTTCCTTATGTTTTCTACGAGGATTCTAGTCACCCTTTCCATTGGTCCATGTTATCTCATTAATATTGTCTTCTCTTACCAAGGGAAGAGCAGTCCAATATTGAAATAATTAGGGATATACAGAGTTGTAGTTAATATGTCCATGATTACACCTTTCAATGTGTTCCATCCTCTTTGGCTTGTTATGCAAAGTGATACAATCTTGGTCCCCAGCGGGGATAGTTGCGTAGGACAAGTCCATCTGAAGACTTCCACCTAATGTAGTAGCCCATTCCCTAGATAATATAATTCCCAAAGTGTCATTTATATCAACAAAAATGATCCCCATTATGATGGGGAGATCAGGGTAGTCAGCAAGGTGGACTTTAAGAAATTCCATCAATCCATAGACCTTGATGCCCTTTGACTCAAATTTATAAACATTGGCATAAGTCCCTATAATTTCCATTCCTAATTAGTTCATAACGTTCAAACTCATTATATTGAAAAATGAATCAGAGTCAAGCATGTAGTTGTGAATACATAGGCCATTTATTAGCAAGGAAGTGAGAAAGGGTGTTTGTTCATTTTTCTCAAAATGATAGTTTGTAATAGTTTTGAAGTTTCTTCAAATAATTGTTGGTTATTTGGGGTTCGTTTTGTCAAAGAAGGGGTTTTCAACATTCCATAAATCATTTTGACCTTTTGTAAGATATAGGACATACTAGTTCTTAGGTTGGTCCTATAATTGTTAGGTTTTGGGAAAGGTTGGGGTAGATTCTTAGTATACACCTAGGGCTCTCTAAGCCTCACCCTTGATTCCTCACTTGTCTGGCTCAAACACTCAATCCTAGGCTTCCTCATGTCTTTATTTTATTGGATTTGCTTTGGCATGAACAAGGTAAAGATGGAATCTACATAATTAGTTTTCTCATGATTATCCTTTGGGTGATCACGTTCAAAATGGGATTCTTTTCACAAGAAGGACTTAGGATCATCTTCTTGCATCGAAATTTTTTGTATATCCAAGGTGTTTGGACAAATTTGTTATTTTGGAGCATGAGGTTTTATTGTTTGACTAGTATTTTGAGGAAGTATCATAGAAGGAGGATTTTGGGCTTGTGATAGTGCCCTTTCCAACTCAGTGATTTCTTTAGAGGTATCTATATCCTCAAAGGGTTCATGCTATTTAAAAAAAATTAAGGCATCTTTCATATTTGAGAACCCATTCTTCCAATTACCTGTCCCTTTTGGGGGAATGGGTAACTTAATCTCATTGTTTACCTCTAGTATCTCTAGGAAATCATGTTTTTCTTCATCAACATATTCCTCATTGAACCGTAGTACATGATCTTGGTATTGAAGAAGATTGACCTAGGGAATGGGATGACACCATTTGATATTTTCTTCAATCCAGCAAGAACCATCTTGTGCCTCCTTAAGATTTGTTGGGAATCAGTTCTTGAGGAAGGATTGGAATTTTCCTTCAAAAGAATTGAGGTACTATCCAAGAATAACTCTCTTTGATTGAAAACTGAAATCAATTCGACCAAGCAAGGCATTAAACCTATCATTAAATTCTGTGACAGTCTCATTGTCTTGTTTGCAAATTTTGAGATATTGTGAGTAAAGGGAGGCTATATCTTCCATCACAACCCACCTTTGCAAGAAAAGTTGTTTTAAATATTCACATACTGTGATGCTATTTATTTCAAGGTTAGTGCTCCATTTCCTAGCATCTTCAGTAAGTGAGGGAAGGAAAATTTCCATGAATATGTCAATATGTTATTTCCCAGATTGATGGAAGTCATGTATTTCACAAACTTTGGTCCAACGTATCTTGCCAGAAGCCCCATCCTCTCTCAAAAACTTGGGTATCCATGAATCAACATCATTAGTTAGATAATGTAAGCCCCATTTGATATTAGTGAAGTCCAAAGGGTTTAAGAATTCTTCGAGGGGGTATTTAGGAGGGGCCATGGGAATAATAAGAACTATAGGATAATAAGGTGTGTATTGACATCTTCTATGAGTCATCATCAGTGGAGTCGCAAAAAACTCTCCTTAATATTATCAAAGGGATGAGAGGATCACCCTCAGTGGAATCTCAAAGTAAGCTTTGTTAAATGAATTCTTTGGATAAAGGCTTACCGAAAAAGTGTCATTTGAGGAAAATTGACTCGATGTTCCTCGGAAATGGTGCCACAAATGTTATCATGCAATATATATTTTCCTAAATCCTGAAGGAAAGTATGATTAGATTGACGTAACACATAGGTATTCCTATCATTGTCACCCCAATAGGGTACCTCTTTCTCTTTAGGAGAAGGATAAATACACTCCAAGGGAGACATCCCAAGACCTAGGGGGTTTAGGAAAGGGAAAAGGTAAGGCTAACCACCCCTCTCTCTAGGTCACTCAACACAGACTTGAGTCTTGTTGGATGAAAAAAAGGAGAATAAATTTTACCTTCCCATTACCAATACAAAAACAAATGTTATGGAAACAAAAAGTGGTGATGAATGATTCAACAACACTTCAAGTTTATATAGATGACTGCTACCAATCAATGTATGAAGCAAGTGAGAAATATATAGAATCAATGATTAATTAATGACCATTGTAATAAAATAGAGAAAACATACTTGAATAGAAAATATAACAATATATTGTGAAGTCCTGAAATGATAACACTTGTCTCATACAATTTCTAGATATATGTCAATAAAAAATTAAGCTCTAACAGGATGTCAATGATAATTGTAGCAATAAAAAAATAACGCAATGACATGAGTAGTAAAGTATTTAGAAAAGTATTTAGAAAGGAAATTTTATGCACACTTTAGTCTTGGTTGATTTTAACTTGCATTATACATTTTTTGGATTGATTTAAGTTGTCAAACAATTTGGATAGGATGCAAAATGATAGTTGTAGCAGTGATTATAACAACAACTTAGTGGTTAGTATTTCCTAGATTAGGTTAGCAAGTTAGTATAGGTTAGCATGGTATTAGGTAGAGAGATTGAGTTTGAATTTTGATGATTCTTGTCAAGAAACAAGGGTTGAAGACTAGTGCCTCTTAGGGGTAAATGGAGTCAATGTGGGTGGCTCCTTCTAAGGTTGCAAATTAATAATGACACACAAAAGTCTAAGAGGGAAAGAGTCTAGGAGGAGTAGCAACTTAAGTCCTCCTAGATTTTGACCTTAAAAGACAAAGTGCTAGGGTGTAGGCACTTCGAGGGCATAGAGCCTTTCTCCCTTAGCCTTTCTATGGAGTAGAAGTTATGCAACAATAACCAAATGAAAACCTCTAGAGTGCTAGCAATTTAGGGCTCTAGGGTTTCACTAGTTACTAGATCAGTTTAGTGAAATGTTGGCAAATAAAAAGTAAGAAAGTAGCAACTTAAGTTTCTTACTTCAGGCATTAAATACACCATGCAATTTCATAATCTTCTATGAGAAAATAAAACCATACCTTAAACCAATAAATAGATGAAAAATGTAGATTCTACTTATTTGCACCAAGAATAATCATGAGTATACCATGCAAGATCACCATAAGACTCTAAAAATTGATCCAAGTTGCAAATACAAGCCTTAAAAAAGAGTGGCGCCTCACAATGTCATCCAGTAACCCTAATAGAGCACAAATTCTAGACCTCTTATATCCAAGGACAAGTTTTTGATGAAAGATGAATGCAATTTTTGTTTATTTATACCAAAGGAGTCCCTAAATTAATTTAAATTCAAAACTATTGGGATGACCTGGCCAATTTGTTAAAAAAAAAAAATCTAACCGAATTAAATAAATTTTCATCTAAAATATTCTCCAAGGGTGACATCATTCCCTTCTAAGGTGATGTTGAGCCCCATATGTGGAGCATTGATCAAGAAAAGTGGAATGATTGGCCTATAGAGGCCTAAAATAATTCCCACATTTGCAACAAGCCTCACAAATGCCTCCAAAGATGAAACACTAGCTCTGGATGACGTCTAGGATCCTTAAGGGCTAACGTCCTGGGATTAGAATGAGACCTTAGGTTTAGGTCTTCCACAATGCCTTCAAAGGTAACATCCTTCCTTCATCTAATGCAATTCTTCAATCTCTTCTTACCCCTAGATGGGATTTCAACATCCATTTGTGGGATTTGAGCCCCCATGAAGGTCTGAGCTAATCATTCCCTCATGTGTACCTATCCACTAGGAAAGGTCCTATATCAACAACAAGTATGCCTTCCAACGGTTCATAAATCATAAATATCATGGCATGTAAATCACATCTAATGATTAAATTACCCGAACATGTGCATGCAACCCCCCTTGACCCAAAAAAAATTCTCAAAGACATTATGCAATTTGAAAATTTAGTTTTGGAGAGGGTGTCAGGGTTTCCTTTTTCCCTAATCCCCCTTAAGTTCGGGGTATTTACTAGGTGGAGTCTAGTCCAAGTCATGTAAGTGTATGAGGTGGCATGGGGTAAATATTTGGGCATGGGGTGCATGTGATAACATGGGAATGTAGAGTATTTCCTATGGGTTCCTTTGTGGAGGCTAAGTTTCACCTTGTCATGAATGCAATTGTTTCCTATCCCATTCATTGCCTTTTATTCTTATCTTTATTTATTTTAATCTTTTTCTCTTGAACTTCAAGGAAATAATTGAGGGCCATTTTCCTAGCTTGATGACCAAAGATGACAGTGTTATCCATAAATATTTCATGAAAATGAGAAGCCTGGCTCATGATGAGACCCCCTTTCTCTTGGGTATTCCACTAGGAGACACTACCCTAGTTTGGTGACCAGATAGGTGGTAATGCCATACGTCTACATGCCCATGGCCATAATAGGTGGGCTTATGATGAGACCTCCTATCCTTCAACTAGTAACTTGAGTGTTTATGTTATCTTGTGGGTCCCCTTTTGTTACTGAGAATATTTTCACTACTTTCTTAGAGATCCCTGGGTGAAGCATCTTGAAGGTTTTAAAAATGGATTTTAACTCTTGCTAGATACTTTTACCCTCTGGCCCTTTAGCCCCTTCTTTCCACAAGCTAAGGTACAACCCTTCCTAGTGTAGCCAATCCCAATTCCTAAATAAGGATAGGGGAGATGAAAGGGATAAATATGGAAAGTGATAAGTATGGAGTGAACATATGATAGATTTTCACATATCCACCCAGTGGCAACACATCCTAAAGGGAAATCAAATTACTAGGGCATCTTGTCACCCTTCCAGGTATGAACAAGGAAAAGATAATAATAATTTCCAGGAAAACATCATGAAATGAAGAAGGATTCAATACAACATATTCAAGTTCTTCAAAAATGAGAGTGATACATACCATGATACCTAGACTCATTACTTCATAGAGAAAGAATCTCTACTACTTTAGGACCAAGTTGGTGTGATGTATATTGTTGTTGGTGATGCATGTACTTCACTAAAGAAAAGAGGGGCCCTTTGGGGCCATGATCAAGTTTTATGAATCTTGGTACTCCATGTCTAGGACCTGTGGGCCTCGATACATGATCTCCTCAGTTATCCCTAGGGTAGGGGATAATAGGACATACAACTAATTTTTGGCAATAACACTAAAATACTATATGAAATCATATACAATTAAAAACCATTATATGATAAGTCTGGAGATGGATACAAATAAAATAATACTAATTAGGATTCAAGCTCTATGATGATAGGAAATGAAGTAGAGAAAACAAGTTATGCATATATTATCAAGGGTTCCATCAAGAAAGAAGAATGCAATCCACCAAAGGAGGACATAGAAAAACCATAAATAAATAAGAATCAATAAGAAGAATGAGAATTCATAGGAACATGGAAATAACAAATGAAAATGAAGAAGACCCAAGAATAATATCATGATTTCATAAGAACAACACCAACGAGAAGACCACCCACACCCAAGTACCAAAATTTAATTTTTGGATTGTGTTATTCTTGCAATAATTGTTGGCATAAATCCATAAATTGTAGAGCCTATGCAAAGGGTAGAAATACCCAGGACATAAGTATCTATGAAAATACAAATAATTATTATGAATACAATTATCCGAGAAAGCCTCGTTATGTGTTTGAAAGAAGTTATAACAATTTTGGTGTTTTGAGTTATGAAATTGAATACAACAAATGTAACAATCTAGGACACATAGACATAAATTGCATAAGTGATTTGATAGTTTATTCAAGGGAAACTAGGTGTTAGCATTGAGTCATCCTTAGAATGCAAATGGGAGTCAACCCAATACCCATAAAAATGTAAAGATAAGTTTAGTTTTAAATAGATAGGTTTGCAAGAATTTAAAGAAAGGAACAAACAACAAAAATTACTGCAGATCAGTGATAAACCATTAGGTTATGGAGTCATAAACATTCTACTCATTGAAGGCATTTAAGATCCCTATCAGACAAAATATTTGTTTAATGATGAAGAGAATAATAAGAGAATACCATAAAGAAGAATATTCACTAAGCATTTATCCTCTCTGTGAATATAATTTAGATGTCTCTGAACAGTAAACAATGATAGATAGGAAATCTTACAAAAGATCCTCTATTGTATTGAGAATCTATTGATCAAAGGAAAATTTTAATCCCTAAAATCAACAATACATTCAAACAAGATGAATAATAGAACTTAGATGTGTCTGAACAATAAACATTGATAAATAGGAAAGCTTACAACAAATCCTCTACCACATCAGGAATCTATCAATCAAAGGAAAATTTTAATCCTTAAAATCAACAATTACATTCAGACAAGATGAAGAATAGAACATAGAACATAGAAGAAAAATCTGATGAAACAAATCATATGATTATTGAATAACAATACAATTTATAGCTACATGCCCCTCTCACTTACAAACTAAAATAGACAGCCATAAACATTTCTCAAAACTTCCTCTGGTCTTGGGATGAACCCCCCTCCTTCAGGACATAGCATTCATCTGATGTATTTATAATCAAAACAGTCAACATGTTTCGAGGCTTGGGCACCTCTTTTCTTTCATGTTCTTTCTATCAGAAGGAAACTCTAGTCAGTATGGGTGTGTAGGAGAAACTTCCCTCTGTGGTACTTCGATCTGACAGTTTGTTGTCTCCTCAACGAGATGCCCTATGCTTACATTTAAGGGGGTATTCAATGTTTCAACCACCATTCCTTCTTTAATTAATTGATTTCTCCTTGGGATCAGGATGAGGCCTTATGCCTAGCTTGCCGCCATGCATTGATGTTAGATTGGGTCATATATAAGCATGTGATTGCAGAAGTTTCCAAGGGAGGTTTGGATCCACACCGCTCTGACCCACGCAATCCACCACCAACTTCCATGTACCTCCTTATCTATACTGTGGTTTCAATTTTGGGACCGCTCTAAGATTTTAGCACTCACGCACTTTCTGTCCCCACAATGAAGTGTGGTCGTCGATTTGGTCGCAACCTGCGATATGGGAATGCATTGTTATTTTAGCACCCTCGCTAAAATTTATCCGTCTGCCAACTCCATAATCATTTTAACCTTGTTGAGAGATAGAGCCAATTTTAGTGCTTGGGAGCTTCGAATGCTAAGAAATAATATGTTTCAGAGGACTATCTCCCAAATATGACGTGGTGATCTGACGTGATTGTGATGTCACAACTACTGATGGATCAGTGCCATGTGTCCTCGAAACAAACTTCGAGCTTCAGGGACTTGGGATTGTGAAGCATGAAAAACGCCCAGAAAGGTATAGGCCTAGAGTGATATGGTGGCCTAACACTATATGATGTCACAACTACTGATGGATGAGCACCATGCATTGAGATGGAAAACACCCATGGAGTGGTAGGGCCTAAAATGACGTGTAAGCCATTGTCACTTCGAGACTTCGAGATTCAGGATATTTTGAATGTGGGAATGAATATCTCCTGAAGTGACTTTCTTATGGTTGATGTGGAAACCTCTCGTCACTTCAAGACTTCAGTTCTTCGACACTTCGGGGCTTCCGACTTCGGGATATTTTGGACACAGGCATGAATATATCCTGAAGTGACTTTCTTCTGGTTGACATGGAAGCCTCTCATCACTTCAAGACTTTGGGACTTTGGCACTTCGGCGCTTCTGTCTAGTTGTTATTCCATGCATGATTTTGAAACTTTGAATCCGCATGAGCTGCTAATATGAATTGCACATGGGATCTCTACTATTGAAACTTGAACCTGCCTATTTGGTTGTATTTCATGCCCAGAATGGACTACTTTGAATGTTGCATTTTTTATGCAGGGGCATCGCTATAAAATTAACAAAAGCGAAGGTGGAAGCGAAATTGACACCTCAACACTTTGAAAGAACCGAACCGACTCTTAACCATCTTGGTAGCAGTGTGGAGATTTTTGAACTTCTCATTAATTAATTTAGTGTATGTAAAGTCGAGCCACCGTTTGAACTGATGGATCATTGTAAATCCTTACACGATTGTAATATATCACAGGTGTAGGATATTAGCCCTTATTAGTCACTAGGTTGCATTTAATAAAGTTGAGTAGGTAATTGCTAGAGTAGAAGATGATAGAACTTAGATAGGATGGAGAAAATATGGGAAGCGGTCTCAATGAGAGAATATTTTTTTCATTGTATTACTTGTAGGAGATAGTAATTGTAATTATTGTTTTTCTGAAGTGAATAAAACAGAGGAAATTTATCCAATTGTATAGTGTTGAAACTCTTTTACTGTTGTTATGTGTTTTTGGATATATGTTGTTCATGGTGAGTGAATGAATAATTGAATAAGTTTCAAGTGTTTCTCTTCTGTAAGTTATGCAAGGAGTGCATATCGAATGCAAGGAATGTTTGTGAGAGAGTATTTCAACTCAAGGATCAGAAGAGATAGCATGGAAATTTTGTATGCAGAGTGTGCATATTAAGCACAAGGAATTCATATGAGAAGTCTTTGATTTGGAGAAAATGTTAGGGAAATAATATGGGTTTTCTCGTAAGATAGTGAAGAGGTCAGTTGCAAGGAGTGCATGGGACCAGAAATCGACTAAGTGTCAAACAAATTCATTTGAGGAATTAAAAGTTCGAAGCAAGAACAAGTACAAAGGATTTAGCAAGAGGAATCCTTCAGAAGAATAAATTTTGAAAGTTGTACAAGATTAAGGGTGTTACACCTCAATATTGCTCGATTTGATAAGTGTCGCATGTTCCTCTCAACTATTGTAAGTGTCGCATGTTCCTTGCAACTGT
This sequence comes from Picea abies, assembly GCA_900067695.1. Taxonomy (NCBI): domain Eukaryota; kingdom Viridiplantae; phylum Streptophyta; class Pinopsida; order Pinales; family Pinaceae; genus Picea; species Picea abies. The sequence goes on from CBVK0103756435.1 coordinate 25,452, forward strand.
TGCAAGTGTCGCATGTTGTTCACAAGTGTCACAAACATTAAAAAAATCATATCGCCATGATGAAAACACGAAGGAGACACTTAGAATACCTCAGACACTTGATTTGGAGGAGGGATAATGATTAACTGAAGTCAAGGAACTCTTACCAGCTGAAAGGAGCTCTTAAGCTATGGTTTTGAAGGAGAGCGCTCCTCTACATCAACCTTAGGAGTGTTGGCTCTCCCCTATAAGGTCTTAGGGAGTGTTATAACAAAAAACTGCCCCCCTGAAGGAGTTCTATCCATCCTTAGAGCACTGGCGCTCCCCTTGATCCTCCTAGGGAGCACTATAGCACCCTGATGCCCCTTTTGAGGGAGCGCTGTCTAATATGGGTAGTGTTTGATTTGTTGAGGAGAATAAGGGGAGGATATTTCAAGTTTGGAAGGCAGTTGCATTTTAATTCTTGGTTCAATCAGAAGATCCCTAATCTAAGGAGGGAATTCCTCAACCTACCCTAAAGATACCTCAAGAAGATAAGCCTCTCTTAACCTATATAAGCAGGCTCTATGATGGTGAAAAGGGGGAAGAATTTTTGGCATGAAAACTATGATCTCATAGGAAACACACAGTGAACTAAAGGAGAGTGATCAGTGAAGCTACTATCACCCAGGTCATGGATCTTTTGAGCAAGGGTTAGACAAAGAGGACTTGACGAAGATGTCACATTCGCATCTACAATTGTAAGCATTGTTGTCGTTGTTCTCATTAATATGACACGCTTGGCCTGTTTCTTTCTAGTTTGTGTCTGATCGTACATGAACTTATCATTGATAGATAGATCTATTTTCAAGCTAATATCAATAGAGTAGGAAGTTGTCATACTTTGTTTGTTTGCAGGGCTCGTCAAGGAGCGAAATATTAGAGCTCGACTCGGAGCGTGCAGGGACAAATGTCGATAAAAAGGTACCTTTGTTCTCCTTCCTCCTCATGCATTAGTTTGTATAGATCTGAAAGGAAGTCAGTGTCCACATTAAGAACTTTTTGTCTTAGAGTTAAGGGTATATCTCTTTGAGGCAATCTACCTGTCCATAGGGAGATTTCCCTACAAAAAAGGGTTAATATCCATGCGGGAGGAACTAAACCATTTTAAGCCGTTAGATATTGGAGAATTCATGCATTGATTAGTAATGAGGATCTTTCAGAATTTCATGAATCGGAAGATTGGAAGTGAAAATCTCTAATACATGAATTCGGGAAGTAAATCTCAATCGTTCGTTGTGGGAGAGATAAGGATCGTTAATTACCCATGGAGAACTCAGGGTTCGTGAGTTGGGAGAAAGTGGTAAAGTTGTTGTCTAGATATCTGAAACCCGAAGTTTCGAAGTAGAAACAAAGATATGATATAAGCCTTTGATCATTGGTTAAGGAGAATCGTTGATATCCACGTGTGGGGACAACTCGCGATATCGGAAATTAGGATTTGGGAAGTGGACTGTGTAAAATATTCTCGAAGGAAGGGATCTGATGAGATCATAGCTGTTGGTTGTGGATCATTAAATACCATCGATCTGATCTGAGGATTTCGTGAGTTCAAATATCAGGAAATCGTAGAAGCGCAGAGTGGGGATAACATGAAGTATGAAGTCGCGAAGTGAAAAGTCACGAGGTTCTTAAGGAGATAAGCCCAGGGTCATAGCTTGAGGTCGTATTTAGAGAGGGACTAGTGTCGAAGAGCTAGCACCCAAAATCTAAGAAAATCAGAAAGAGCACTTGGAAGGAATTGTGGGTGTCATATGAATTGCGCTAAAGGAAAAATGGGCCTAAGTGAATTGTTTCAAAGGACAAGTAAAGAACTGAAGAACTATTTCACTTCAGTCTTGTGAAGATCCTAGACCGGGAGGTGGTGCAACTCTTTGGGGAGAAGGGGGGTTTTCACCAAGTGGTATCAGAGCCTAAAAAATATTGAAGCTGTATTCTGTGTGTTAGGAACAGTTGAAACAATGCTGCCAAGGATATGTGTAGATCCACCTATAGTAAATCATGTTGTAGGAAGATAAATGAGGAAGATTCATGCAAGGTTGGAAGATATGGAAGCAATTCAAAGGAAAACACCTACCGCTGGAGACGTCAATGATGTAGAGAGAAAAGAAATAGAAGTTGGAGAAGCTACAGGGGAAGATGCTGCTGAAGAACTCTTATTGAAAGTTGTTGTGAAGTTGGGAACTAGAGTGAAAGTAGAAGTCCCAATGTATGAAGGTAACTTGGATGATGAAGAGCTATTGGACTGGATAAGGTCCATGGACAAGTATTTTGACTATGAAGATATCAATGAAGGAAGGAAGGTGAGACATGTTGTCACTAGATTAAAGGGACATGCAACACTGTGGTGGGATGAACTGTAGGCAAAGAGGAGGAGTAAAGGAAAAAAAAAGATAAATAATTGGGATTGAATGGTGTCCAAATTGAAAGCTAAATTCATACCTAGGTATTACCAGATAAATCTATTCAGGAAGCTGCAAAACCTGAGACATAGGAGTATGATAGTGAAACAATACACAATTTTTTTTTATAGGCTAGATATTAGGATTGGACAAAGGGAGAAGGATGATGAAAAAATTTCCAGGTATATAAATGGCTTGAGGTATGAAATCCAGGATGAAATTAGCATGATGACCGTAAAGACAGGGGAAGATGCTTATCATATTGCACTGAAGGCAGAAGAAAATTTGGCCATGAATCAGAGTCAGTGAAACAAAAGAAGAGGTTCCAATAGAGGGAAAGAGATTTTATATGATAAGGCATGGGAAACTAAGAATGAGAATGAGAAATCATATGGTCACTTTTAAAGGGAGGAAGTTTCCAAAGAAGACTATTTGGTGGGAGAAATTATTTTACTCGAGGAAGAGGAAGAGGTAGAGGAGGTGGAGTTAAATTTTATGCTTATGGAAAGACAAGACACATGTCTTGGGAATGTCCTGAGAGGAAGAAATAAGGAGGAGGAAAAGCAAACATTTTTGAAGGCCCAAATAATGTGGAAGTAGAGGTAGCAGAAGGAGGACATAACCTTATGATGAGGAAAGTTCTTCTAAATCTAGAGAAAGAAATAGAAGACTCAGTTCAACAAATGAGGTTGTTCAAGACTGCTTGTAAAACAAAGGACAAAGTTTGCAAGATGATTATAGATAGTGGGAGTACTGATAATTTAGTATCTACAAAAATGGTGGAGAAGCTGGAACTAGAGACAACTGCACACCCAAGGCCGTATAAAGTATTGTGGTTCCAGAAAGGACATCAAGTAATGGTAAGTCGACAATGTAAAGTTGAATTTAAAATAGGAGGTTATAAAGACGAGATTCTGTGTGATGTAATTCCTATGGATGTTTTCCATATTTTGTTGGGGAGACCATGGAAGTTTGATAGGAATGTCATTCATGATGGGAGGAAGAATACTTACACCCTGGATAAAAGTGGTAGAAATCATATATCGTTGCTAATAGAAGAGAAGGAAAAAAAGAAAGAGGCCAATACAAGAATAATTATCATGAGTGGGAAGGAACTCTTGAAGGAGATCAAGAAAGATCAAGAAATGCAATTTGTTGTAGTGAGGAAGCCAAGATTTATCCTTACCAATACTTCCATGGATGATTTACCTGAAGAAATCTAGGAATTGGCTCCTCAGAAATGCAATTTGTTGTAGTGAGGAAGCCAAGATTTATCCTTACCAATACTTCCATGGATGATTTACCTGAAGAAATCTAGGAATTGTTAGAGAATTTTGTTGGCATAGTAGTGGATGAGTTACCTCACTCATTACCACCCATTAGGAGTATCAACCACTATATATACTTTATTCCAGGAGCCAGTTTACCAAACAAAGAAGAATATAGGTTGACACCTCGAGAGAATGAAGAGGTTAAGAATCAAGTTCAGAAGCTTTTGGATAAAGGTTTAGTCAGAGAAATTCTAAGCCCATGTGAAGTGCCAACTATATTAAGTCCAAAGAAGGATGGAGGATGGAGAATGTGTACAGATTCCAGAGCCATCAATAAGATTACCATCAGGTATAGGTTTCTTTTAACCAGGATGGATGATTTGATGGATTGTTTGAGTGGAGAAAGATATTTTTCAAAAATAGAATTGAAGAGTGGATATCATCAAATAAGAATGAGATAGGGAGATGAACATAAGACAACATTCAAGACAAATGAAGGGTTGTTTGAATGGCTAGTCATGCCATTTGGATTGACAAATGCTCCAAGAACATTTATGAGGTTGATGAATGAGGTACTAAAAGACTTCATAGGTAAAATTTTCATTGTGTAGCTGGATGATATATTAGTTTTTAGCAAAACAGAGGAATAACATTTAAATCACTTGACATTAGTGACGAGGAGATTGCAGTAGGAAAAGTTGTTAATAAACTTGAAGATTTTTTTTTTTATGAAGACATAACTCATATATTTGGGTTTTGTGATTTATTCAAATGAATTGAATATGGATCCAAAGAAGGTGAGAGCAATCAAAGAATGGTCGTCACCAAGGAGCATATTTGAGGACACTGTGAAGAAGAAACATAAGTCTTTTAATTGGACAGAGGAGGCTGAAAAAAGCTTCAGAGTGTTGAAAAACAAGATAACAGAGAAACCAGTTCTTGTTTTACAAGATTTTGGAACGACATTTCAGGTGAGGTGTGATGCAAGTGGAATAGCTATTGGAGTAGTTTTGAGTCACGATAATAGGCTAGTTGCTTATTTTAGTTAAAATTTGAATGATACTAAGGAGAAATATTCAACATATGACAAGGAGTTTTATGTAGTGATTCAAGCTTTGAAAAAATGGAGACATTATTTAATTCCAAGGGAGTTTGTCTTGTATAGTGATAATCAAGCATTGCAATTTATTACTAGGCAAGAGAAGTCGAATTAGAGGTATGCTAAGTGGGTAGAATTCATGCATAATTTTACTTTTGTCATTAAACATATGTCTATAAGTGATAATAAATTTGTAGATGCTTTGAGCAGGAGGAGTTTGGTTATACAAGAATTTCAAGTGAAGAACTTAGGGTTTGAACACCTTAAGGAAATGTACCAGGAAGATCCAAATTTTAAGGAGGCTTATGAAGAATATGAAAATCCTTTATTGAGGGATAAAAATTCATGGGTAGAATATTTAATCCAGGATGGATTGTTGTTTAAGGGAAGTCAATTGTGCATACGAAGATGCTCAATGAGAGATAATTTTTTGAAAGAAAAGCATAGTGGGGGTCTAGCCAGAAATTTCGGTCATGACAAAACATTTGCGTAGCTGAACAGTTTGTATTATTGGCCAGGTATGAGGGAAAATGTGAAGAAATTTGTAGACCGATGTAAGATTTTTCAACATGCCAAAGGGAAGATACAAAATACTGGTTTTTATCAGCCATTGCCTATTCCAGAAAGGCCTTGGGATGCAATTAGTATGGATTTTGTATTGGGATTACCTAGAAACCAGAAGGGAAGTGATTCCATATTTGTTGTGGTCGATAGATTTTATAAAATGACACATTTTATACCATGCCAGAAAACAAATGATGCTACACACATAGCCAATTTTTTTTCCAGAGAAGTTGTGATACTACAAGTATTGCTGAGAAGTATAGTCTCAGGTAGGGACACTAAGTTTGAAGGACACTTTTGGAGTAATCTGTGGAAGAGGCTAGGAACTAATTTATATTTTAGTTCAACATATCACCCTTAGAAAGATGGACAGGCTGAAGTGGTGAACATGACTCTGGGAAATTTGTTAAGGAGTTTAGTCACTAAACAAGGTCATCAATGTGATCAAATTATGGCACATGTAGAATTTGCATTTAACAATTCAGTTAATAGGAGCACTGGTAAAATTCCATTTGAGATAGTATATGAAAGACGGTTGAGAGGGATTGAAGAATCGAGCGAATTGAATCAAGATGAATTCAAGAGTGATGTAGTAGAAGATTTTTCTATAGAAATGCAAAGACTTAATGATCAAGTCACGAGGCAACTACATGATAGTAATCAAAAGTATAAGGACAAGGTTGATCAGAAAAGAAGGGAAGTTCAATTTGATGTTGGAGATGAAGTTTTATCTCATATGAGAAAGGAAAGGTTTCCAAGAGGAACATATAATAAGTTAAAGATGAATAATATAGGACCATGTAAGATCCTTAGAAAATTTGCAGCAAATGCTTATGAGATCGAATTGCCAGACAATGTTTGGATATCACCAATATTCATCGTTCCAGACCTGTATCCTTATAACATAGATGATGCAAGAGAATTATATGATAAGGAAGATATTCAATGGGAAGAATAGATTGCCATAGTAGAAAAACCTCGGATGGAGAAAATTTTAGAACAAAGAGTTGGAAGAAAAACTAGAAGAAAGATGTATCTTGAATATTTAGTGAAGTGGAAGGATCACCCAGTGGAAGATTCAAGTTGGGTAATGGAACCTAATATTTTGAAGAATGGAAAAACAATGCAAGATCTCATGGACAAGATTCCATGAATAATTTGGCCAGAGGAGTATGATGTAGGAGCATCGCTATCAAATTAAGAAAAGTGAAGGTGGAAGCGAAATTGACACCTCAACACTTTGAAAGAACCAAACCGACTCTTAACCAACTTGGTAGCGGTGTGGAGATTTTTGAATTTTTCGTTAATTAATTTAGTGTATGTAAAGTCGGGCCACCGTTTGAGCTAATGGATCATTATAAATCCTTACACGACTTTAATATATTACAGGTGTAGGATATTAGCCCTTATTACTCATTAGGTTGTATTTAATTAAGTTGAGTAGGTAACCTCTAGAGTAGAAGATGATATAACTTAGATAGGATGGAGAAGAGCTGGGAAGCGGTCTTAGCGAGAGAATCTTTTTTTCATTATATTGTTTGTAGGAGATAGTAACTGTAATTACTGTTTTTCTGAAATGAATAGAATAGAGGAAATTTATCCAATTGTACAGTGTTGATATTGTTTTATTGTTGTTATGTGTTTTGTGGATATATGATGTTCGTGGTGAGTGAATGAATAATTGAATAAGTTTCAAGTGTTTATCTTCTGAAAATTATGTAAGGAGTGCGCGTGAGAGAGTCTTTCGACTCGCAGCTCATAAGAGATAGTGTGCAACTTTTGCATGTACAATGTGCATATTAAGCACAAGGAGTGCATATTCAAAGTCTTTGATTTGGAGAAAATGGTGGGGAAATAATCTGGTTTTTCTCATAAGACAGTGAAGAGGTCAGTTGCAGGGAGTGAACAGGACCAAAAATTGACTAAGTGTCAAAGAAATCCCTTTGAGGAATTCAAAGTTTGAAGGAAGAACAAGTACGGAGGATTTAGCAGGAGGACTCCTTCAGAAGAAGAAATTTTGAAAGATGGACAAAATTAAGGGTTAATACCCATGCGGGAGGAGCTGAACCATTTTAGACCATTATATATTAGAGAAGTCATGCACTAATTAGTCACGAGAAACTTTAGGAATTTCACGAATCGAAAGATTGGAAGTGAAAATCTCTGTTACACGAAGTTGCAAAGTAAATCTCAACTATTGGTTATGGGGGAGATAAGGATCGTCGATTACCCAAGGAGAAATAGAGGTTCATGAGTTGGGAGATAGAGGTAAAGTTTTTTTCTAGATATTCGAAACCCAAAGTTTCAAAGTAGAAATAGGGATATGATCTAAGTCATTGATCATTGGTTAAGGAGAATCATTGATCTACGTGTGTGGGGACAACTTGCGATATTGAAAATTAGGAGTTGGGAAGTGGAGTGTGTTAAATATTCTTGAAGTCAGGGATCTAATGATATCATAGCCATTGTTTGTGGATCATTAAGGACCATTGATCTGATCTGAATATTTTCGCGAGTTTGGATATCAGGAAATCGTAGAAGAGCAGAGCGGGGATAATGAAAAGTACGAAGTCGTGAAGTGAAAAATCATGAGGCACTTAAGGATCTAAGCCCAAGTTCATAGCCCAAGGTCATATATGGAGAGGGACTAGTGTGGAAGATATAGCACCCTAAATCTAAGAAAATCAGGAAGAGTGCTTAGAAGGGATCGCGGGTGTCATATGACCTACACTAAAGGAAAAAGGGGCCTAAGTGAATTGTTTCAAAGGAAAATAAAAGACTCGAAGAACCATTTCACTTCGATATTGTGAAGATCCTAGAACGTGAGGTCATGTAGCCCTTTGGGGAGAAGGGGGGTTTGCACCAATTTTTCTCATAGTTTTTCCCTATGCATACAACATACTTGATCGATCCAACTTTATCAACTAGAAGAGGAAAAACTTATAGGAAGGTATGCATAAAAGAGGGACTCGGAAGAGGTATAGACGTATGTTTTAACAATAACTATGTATGAACCATGAAAACTTTATGTGCTAACATTAGGCATGTTCCTTCAATTGTATAGGGGAACAAAAAAGAACCTGGAAAAGGAAGCAAGAATATTTGAAGGTTCAGGAATACGGTTTTTCCTTACAAGCCCCAAATAGAAGAAGCCACTTGTATATTGATAAGGGATGATCAAAGAATATTACTAGAGACAAAAAAAATTTGTAACATTAAATAAAGAAAAAGAAGGGTCTGTCACATTTGGAAATGACAACTTGGCTAAAATTATATGAAAAGTCATAGTCAGTCTTGGAAACAAAGATGTTGTGGAAGATAATGTCCTACTTGTTGAAAATATGAAGCATAATTTTCTAAGTGTGAGCCAAATGTGTGATCATGGACACACACTTGTTGGAAACACCTACCCCACTTAGAGTGGGGGTGAATGAGTGTGGGGCTCTTTTTAAAAAACTTCCCCCTTTTTTTTTCAAAACTCCTTAGTTAAAATTTAACATTTACTCATTAACCATTTCTTTCATTTATAAATAGTTAGATGTGAACATTTATCAACAACATATATCAACAATATATCATCAACAAGTCATTACAACAAGGAACACAAAGAACACAAGATGTATGTACATTTTTTTCTTTTATTATGGACAACAATATGGGGATTTATAAACAACAATTGAATAGACTACAACTCTACAAGAGCACCATCTCTATAATGCAAGACTCAACTTACACCCTCAGCACCTACTGAGATGAGGCAACAATCCTCAACATATATCAATGTATCAACAGGTACGTGATATGTCAATAGTGTAGCCTGTGTGTACACACCTTGGCTCACTACAACCTGTGTATGTACATGTCCAATGTATACAACAGCCTGCGTATACCTTCTGAGTTGTTACGGATTATCCTTCAAGATCAACTCAGATCATCTGCAAACAATATATCATTCTCTTTTGTCTTTGACTATCTAATCTTCCCACCAGCCAGTCACAACACATCCAAGCTCTCCAATAGCTTGTTCATGC